>JAKOGI010000326.1:367500-530000 GCA_029747015.1 Carnegiea gigantea
CAGAAAATTTATGGTGCATTGCAGACATATGTTGATCTGCACCCTCTGTTTCAAAATGAAATCCAACCTGTCTGAACTATAAATACTTTCGTAAACTTCTTATGATATGTTTCAACTCATTCCTCAACCTTTCTGAAAAGCTTACCTTTAAGGCTTTAACTATGATGGTTGTTGCATCTGTCAAGAACATACTTTCTCAGGCCAACTTGACCCGTGTATGCCGTACTGTAACAATATTCAAAACGTGTGATTAGTGATTTACTGGGCCTGGTCATAAGGTGGTGCTTCCCTCATACACATGGGATGAATGCTAGCCCCACAGCCTGATAACCAAATAAAAAATAAAAAGAAAGTTCCCGTGGATGGACATTAACTTAGGTATTGTTTGAGTAATATACGTTTATAGGTCGATGAAGCTCCTCCTCCCCCTCCCCCTCCTCTTCTCTACACGTATGTGGCAATGTAGTTTATTTCCTTTTTTCCTTGTCAAATTTCTGTTTACTTTCTCTTTTGCTCATTTCCCTGCGGAAATTTGCATTTTCCTACCCTTTCCATTCAGGCAGAACGCGATGGGTCAAATGAGTACAGTGACTATCAGCCGGGTTCGCTGAACACTACAGATCAACTTATCAAAGATATTGAGAACATTGATATCGTGTTTCATGTGGGAGATATAACATATGCAAATGGATACATCTCACAGTGGGACCAATTCACATCTCAGGTGGAGCCTATTGCATCAGTGGTACCATACATGATTGGAAGGTCTTTGCCCACTTTTTATTCTCGTTGTTGGCTATACTGGCAAACTTGGATTGAACTATTTAGATCATTATTTTGACAATTTTCATCGTAATTCAGTGGGAACCACGAACGTGATTGGCCGAATACGGGATCCTTCTATAACACAACTGATTCAGGAGGTGAATGTGGTATATTAGCTCAAAACATGTTTTATGTACCTACAGAGAACAGGGCCAACTTTTGGTAAGTACCATTATCTAAGCATGTATGTAAGCTCCAGTATATGTGACTGTAGTATGTAGCTTGGTATTATCTATTATCAAAGTCCTTGTTTCTGTGAACACTACTCTAGACATGGGGCACTTAACTAAGTTTCTCAACCAGAAATTAGCATGCTCCAGGTAAAGTTGTCCTATACTGCTATACCCAATTCGTCAACTTGAATGACAATCCAGGTATTGACCTAACCCAAACTAAACTGATCCGAAATCTTCTAACAGATATTAATTGCATTTACTTGGCAAGCTTATTAAAAAAGCCAACGGTAGACCTGCAATGATCTGAACCATAAGTGAACAATCAATTAGGACTTCTTTTTTTTATCATTTTACTGCTTGTTACTTGTCAGTCATTGACAGGGACTCCTGGTGACCATGTTGCTCTTGGTTGAGAATTGGGATGTTGTGGGAAGTGGGAACTACTGAGCAATAAAGTAGAGCGTGGACAATAAGATAATTGGGCCTGTAGTATAGAGGATCTATGGCCCTCCTATTATAAATTATCAAATCATGTTCTTACTAATGATCATAGTATTCAAAATGTACTGAGGTAGAGAACAACATAGCCTTGGTTTTCTTGATTCAATGCATGAGACGGTGCAGCCTTTAGACTTATTATTCCTTTAAACTAAGTAGTGACGTACTTATTTTTCCATTTGCAATTTATTTTGCTCATGTTCTTCAAAATCCTTAGGTATTCTGTGGATTATGGTATGTTCCGCTTCTGCATAGCGGACAGTGAGCATGACTGGAGGGAAGGCACTGAGCAATACAAATTCATTGAGCACTGCCTAGCATCTGTGGACAGGCAAAAGCAACCGTGGCTAATCTTTGCAGCTCATCGTGTCCTCGGTTACTCTTCTGACTTTTACTATGGGCTAGAGGGCTCATTTGAAGAGCCAATGGGAAGAGAAAGCCTTCAAAAACTTTGGCAGAGATACAAAGTCGATATTGCATTCTATGGCCATGTCCATAACTATGAAAGGTCATGTCCGATATACCAGGTGTGTGTCATATTCATGCTGGACAAGAATTTTCATGCTTTTTGTTTTAGCAATGGTCTACAGTATATGGTTTAGGGAGGCTAGTCTTTTGCTTTCTTTCCCGGCTTTCTTTGTTCTTTGTATACATTTGTTTCCTAATTTGTTGGGTTCTCTCCCTTTTTTACCATGCAGAGCCAATGTGTAAGCTCGGAAATGTCTCATTATTCGGGTACTTTCAATGCTACCATCCACGTTGTTGCTGGGGGTGGAGGAAGTCACTTGTCAAACTTCAGTCAAGTGAACACAAAATGGAGCCTATATAAGGACTATGATTTCGGGTTCGTCAAGCTGACCGCATTTAACCACTCATCTTTGTTGTTTGAGTACAAGAAGAGCAGGGATGGCAATGTGTATGATTCCTTTTCCATCTCTAGAGATTACAGAGACATTTTAGCATGTGTCCACGATAGTTGTGAGGCCTCCACTTTGGCATCCTGAATTTTCTTTGCACTTTGGCATCTTAAATTCATCCTTTAAGAAAGCAAAGAGAATTGTAAATTATCAATCTACAGTTGCTGAAAATTAAGTTTTGCTGATAGTACATTTGATTATTTGAAGGTATTCGTGTTGAATATTTGAGTAGTATAAGCTTTCTAGTTGTGGAAAAGACTATTCCTATCTTAACGATAACATTTCCTTGATAAGTGTGATTCATGGGAATTTCGGCCCCAAAAACAAAACAAAAACAAAAACCAACATTGTAAGCAAGTATCATTTTACTAGGCAAAATTGGTTGTCCTGATCAGATAGTCAAGGTAATTTTTAATCTGGTTGGAACACATTTGTGGATAATTGGACTTGCATTGCTTCTTTTTCTTCTTTTTTTTTTTTTGGTTTTTTTATTTTTTAGGGTTTGGAGATCTTGGATTCACTTTATTCTTAGTGCAGCTCATATCCCCCCCCCCCCCAAAAAAAAAGCTTGTATTTTGTTTATTAGGATTTGGGAATGTCCAACAAGCTCACACAAAAAAATACAAACTTTGATGGGTGAGTGCAGTCTGAATCCAAATCAAAAAGGAAAAACATAAGCTCATATTAGTTTGATGAGTTAACTAGAGTCTGAATCTAAATCACATCAGTCAGCCTGTACTTTGAGTTAGATATGGCCTCACATCATGTACATTCAATAACTGAGCTCTAGTGAACTTAACGCGAGTCTACCAGGAACACCACAAGCAGAACTATATCGTTGAACAACTTAATTTCAGCTACTATTTGACTAATAATCAATCATCAGTCACCATTCTTTTCCCCCACTTAGACTTGGGGCCTATTCTTTTTACTACTTTTACTGCCCCCTCCAGCGCCTTCTAAATTTCCTTCAACCCCTTTCCACTCTACCTTGAAACAGAAAAGAAAGCGAGTCCAGAACAAGCCCTTAGCGCTTTCAGAAAGTGGAGTAATACCACGCGTTACCAGGTAGAAGGAAATAACCAGACACAGCTCACTACCTCATCAGCCTATTGTTGATGAGGTACTCACTTCTTCCCAGTCATTCATCAGTCGTAGAAAGGAACACAAATCAGAGCTTAACAATACAATGCATACTACTGAAGTGAGGTTTGCTACAATAGGAATTTCAGCCCCCACTCCGTTACTCATCATCATACATGACAATGATTACAACACAGCACAAGAAAACGATACGAAATGCAATAAGCGGTGTACAACTGTCAGAACAATACATACAGAGGCCTTCTACTTGATTGTAAGGCACAATTGTGATCACGTCAAAAGCGCTCTTTGAAAGACTCAGAATAACGTCTTGAGAATTTGATGCGGATGAGAAAATCTTTGTTTACAGAAGCCTACACAAAGGAGCAAGCATAGAATATATCCACCATCCATCGGAGCTCAGTTTTCAAGTGTTACAGATAAAAGCGTGCACTAGACCTCTAGTGACGGAAAAATGCCACATCTCCAAGGTAGTCCTCCCCCAGTTCATTCCTTTGCGACCACTACATTCATTGCAGTAGAAAACTACTTTGTGCTGGGTCAACTTTCATTGACCATGCAAAAGGTGATGTGGCAGGACACCAAGAACAGGGAAGTTCACTTAGGCATGAAACAACATCAACCGTTCATCTCCACATCACAGGGTTCATCTTCTTGGTTGATTGGAGAGTCTACGGATGCCAGCAGATCATTAATCCTAAGAGGAGCATGTCGAGCCATGTATTGAAATACAACCTGCAAGCATTTTTACTAAGTTAGAAGCCAGAAAGGTGATTGTTCCAAACATAAATTCATCACACATTCACAAAGAGCACTCAATGATAAACTAAATGCACTTGACTGTTTGACTAGGAGATTATAAAAAGTGGTGCTTGTGATAAGAAGTAGCAGAAGATAATCTTCCAAGTTAGCCCCAACCCCAGCAGAGGTCCTCTGACGTTGAACTCTATAACCAATTCTACTTATCTTTACTCCATGGACTTCCTTCCATGGGATGAGTACACTAATTTTTTTATTTATTATTTTCTTTGCACAAGGTAAGCTTTTCATTTGCAAGAGGGGAAGCAGGCAAGCAAATCCTTGCAAGTGGTGGGCTCCGAACCTGTAACCTCCCACTTGGAAGGTGAGGTAGTCCACTTGTCCAGGTCTGTTTCATCAATGTTCAAGGCTTAAAGCAATACAGCTCCTTAAACATTCTAAATAATCAATTTAAAAATTTTAAAAAAAAGCAGGGGTGTAACAGGAAGCTCTACCACTCATATACACCATTAATTTCCTGGAAGCTGAGTAACGATGATTTTAAATGCTTATTCATTTTTGAACTCAATGGAAACAAAAAAGAATGAGATTGAAAGGCACATCTAGGGCTCTATCACTTTATGTCGACTCATACCCTGAAATTTTGTTACGGACAACCACCAGAAGCCATGGTGTGCCTAACCTAATGCCAATGTGACCGGCATGGGTTCACCTGGTGAGATCGACCACCGTTCTTCCAAAAGCAAAAAGTTGGAGACGAGCTATAGACTATAGAGGAGTTAGGTAGAGAGCTTTTTAGGGCAAATTAGTTATTTTGAGTCAACTAGATTAATTTGACTGCTCAAACAGCGATTCATATATTTGGTAGATCAACCCAAGGTTGATCAAGATACTTTCAGATACTTGCACGGTACCCTTTAACCATCTTCTCCATCTTTGGCAATCTTGCATGGGCTCCATGGCTGCAAAATGTAATGTGATTGGACTATGTGCAAGGACTAACATTGCTCCAAAACTAGTGTCCATCGACCCTAATTTCATATCCTAGCCAGCAGTACAACCCACTGTCCTCCAAGTCGTCCACTCCTGCAGACTATAGGGCGTTGCTTACATGGTTCCAAAAAAAATTTGGACTCATAAGCTACATTTTTATCTTGCTATCATTCAGTGTTCTCCAGTTGAGGTATTGTGATGATGTCAGAGGCTCACTGCCATTCATGCGATAGCAAATACCAACCAGCACCATCACAACCGGCATTCATGATTGACCAATATGACAGCGGGCTATGTTACATGGACTCAAGTATGGGATGTCGGATACGTGTACGGATCCGAGTGTTCGACTCATCAAAGCTCTAACTTTAGGACTCGTCAAAGTTTGGACACGGATATGAGGACTCATAATTTTACATATGAAAGTTAGAATTTCAAGTTAATCTTCTTAGAATTTTTCAATAGTTACAAGGTTGTCAACTTGACAAACGGTTGAACATTAAAGATTCATTAAAATAATACAGTATGAAGAAAGAAAAAGATCATATCTTCCTAATTATTTTCACTCTTGCTGCTTTAGAGTTTGGATAAAGGTCCGACAAGGATCCCATGTCCTATCCACAGAGTATTGTGTCTGACATCGGTAGGGCAGGCCAAAATAGAGAGTCCGGGTATCATAGACAGCGGGTGGCTCATTGTGATCTCATCGTGCTATCTTCACTAAAGGTTTTTCTCAAGATTTCGTTTCCTTGATGCCAACCTGCACCATCCTGTCCCCTACATGTGGGGGCCTTGTAACAGTGTACTCAAGACAAGAGATGGATGTAATTTCTTTTTTCTTTTTTTTTGGGGGGGGGGGGGGTGAGGAGACAAGAAGTAGTTTCTTGAATTTTGTTATAGCTATAGCCTATAAACATGGATGTGAAACTTCCATGGAGAGCAAAGCCACCCTTTACTAAATCCACAACCATATCAAACTTATGCAGGACAAGGATTAAGGAATAAGGAGATATGGGAATATCTTAATATTTCCATATGTGAAGTATTTGATATTTTATTATTTTGGTAGGTTATCATTTAGGAATAGCTTATCTTTTAGTTATCATCTTAGCTAGAAAATAATATCTTTCTGATCTAGTTTATCTTTTAATTCCTCATTGTTTTATATCTCTTTTCTATTAAAACTCCCTATTATGCATTAGGGAGTCAGACTTAAATTGAATTAGAATATTGAATATTTGAGAATTCTTGTGTGAAGGAATTGCTCTTAGAGCGTCCTACAATAATTGTCTCCTTTGTAGGAATTACTCTTAGAGCGTCCTACATCAATTTGGTATCAGAGCTTTTCGATCCTAACCGCTACCAAGTCTCTTCTAATTCGAGTTTTTCTATTTCTCAAAAAAAATATCATAGCCCAAACCGTAATCCACACACAAGGCGGCCAACAACCACCACCAATTCAACCACTCAGGTCTGCCACTCATCACTCTAGCCACCCTTCACCCAATGCCTTCGCTGCCAGCTAGGCCATTTGCCGAAATTCTTCTCAATAAATGTTGTTTTTGTTCACCTGTTGCTGTTTGGTGTTATTGTTGAGCGGATACATCTACGGCTCGCTGTGAAAAACATCATCGAGCTTTATTTGTGATCATTCATGATAAAGAACTCCCTATTACGATGAATGTTCTGTCACCAAGTTTTCTCCCCTTATGGGGAAGTGGAAAAGATTGCTAGATTCCAAACAATGGGTGATTTTCATGCTCGCGTGAATTTCTACTCACATAGGAATATTGTTAATGCCTTTTCAAGCTTCAAGGTCGTCAGATTTAGGAAGGTTGTTGTGAGTTAGATCTTTACTTTGCTAGTGAGGTCATTTGTGGTTGTAAGCCTTTTATATCCCTCGGTATACGTTGGACTAAAGACCTCCTGGAGCTCCTTTAATATCTTACAAAATTTCAACTAATGATTATGTAGTTCCATCCTCAAGATTTTCTAGGGGACCACTGATTTGTTATTCGGATGAGGACCATCTCACCTATTCCGATGCAAATTATAGGCAAAGGGACGATAAGGAGGAAACCTTCAAAGAGGAGTCCAGTACAAAAGAAGTCCGAGTCACAAAGCTCCATCAAGTCGCAGACAACATTGTTTCATGCAGTGTGCTATTTGATAGTGCAAACCATCATCTTACTCAGATTGACTCTCAATCTTATGTGGATAATAAACAGGATGTACAAGCAAATGAAAAGCATGCTCAAGTAGGGATAGATTTGGACCTCATGTTAGCAGACGTTACATTAAATCAAGGAGTTATTGTGCAAGTTGACTTTTTCATTCCAGAAAGCTTTTTTGAGAAGATTGAACATTATCCGATGTTTACATGGTTACTAGCATTGGAGAATATTTTGAGTGAAATTCAGAAAATCTTCATTGAAGTCAAATTAATTCTAACTTCTTCATCCTCAATTCTGCAACATTTCAAAACTCAAGGACGAGTTTTTTTCTAACCGGGGGAGGATTCTGTAAGTAAAGTGTGAAAAAGGGGCAAAAAGATTTAGGAAATTAGAATATTTTGATATTGGAGATCTTTTGTAATTTTTTATTATTTTCGTAGGTTATTTGAGCATATTTTAAGATAGTTAAGATAAGGATATTTGGTGATATTTATATCAAGATTGAGTTTCCTAGTTTATTAGGATAATATTAGGCTATATATTTTTATCATTTTCTAGATTTTATCTTTTCATTTAGGTTTCCTAATGCTAGTTAGCTTTATGGTTATATAAACCTCTTTATGTAATTGGAGAAGATAGATTATTAATTAGAATTGAAATAAATTGAGTAGTCATATTTCTCTGTGTGAGAATTTTCCCATGGAAATTGTTCTGAGAGCGTCCTGCACCAATTATTCCCCTTTGTAGATATTACTCTTAGAGCGTCCTACGTCAATTTGGTATCAGAGCCTTTCAATTCCTACAGCTCCCCATTTTCTTTTGATTCCTACTCTTCCTACTTTGCTAGTCACCCGCCCCCCCAACACACAATCCCAAATACCTTACCCGTGCCTGCTAGCCTTTGAATCCGCCACCAGGACCATCGTCCTCCACCACCGACTACCACCCTCTAGGTCGCCACCTTTGGCCAACCACCGCCAGCCCTCCACCGCTACCCGCCATTTGCCCTAAGCCTAAATCCCCAATTGGCTAACCCTAACCAAGCACCCCCTCTCTTGATTGAACTACCAAGTCTCCGCCTGCCACTACCCCTCGATTCCCCTTCCACCGGTGACCACTGCCCAACCACCGCCAGCGGCCACTGCTCACTGGAACCCTAATTTCCAAAAATCGAAACCCTAATTCACAATTTTTCCCAATTTTGAAACCTAGCTTTTCAGTTCACCATCTACCCATTACAATCCAATGAAATTGATGCTGCCCGTCGATTGCCCACTGATTTTTGTCCCAAACCCCTAAATCAATTGGGGTAAATCGCATCAACCTTTGGCTTCAACTGATTGTTCCCAAACTGTGAAACCCTAACCCTAATTCAATATTTCCCCAATTCAGCCTTAGCCCGTCAAGATCTTCCCAAATTGACTTAATCTCTCCACTATCCACTCCATTCTGCACCAAAGCCCTCCACCAATTGCAATAAAAAGCTTCAAATTCGACATTCGATTGCTTGCCATATTTTCGCGAAACCCTAAATCATAAATGGCTCTCCTTGCTTGCATGATGCCCTCGGCCATCCATAGCAAGTGCCAAAATCGTCTTGGATCTACTAAAACTGTCTTGGATCTACTGCTCCGCCACCTCCGGTCCTTCTATTGCCGGAACATGACCTCGACACCCCAAGTCACTACCTATGGTTGCTGTTCCTGCTGTTATTGTTAGAAGCCGTTTATTGCTACTGGTGCAACCATGCTTTGGTATGAAAAACATCATCGGGTCTTGTTTGTGATCATTCATGATAAAGAACTTCCCGTTACGACAAATGTTCTGTACTAAGTTTTCTTTTCTTATGGATATGTAGAAAAGATTGATAAATTTCAAACAAGGGGTGATTTTCATGCTCGAGTGAATTTCTACTCTGACAGAGTCCATGTTTTTTGCAAACTTCAAGGTCGTCAGATTTACAACGGTTGGTATGAGTTAGATCTTTACTTTGCTGATGAGGTCATTTGTGGCTGCAAGCCATAAATTCCTCAGCATATGTGAGATTATAAACTTCCTAGAACTCCTTTGATTCATTAGAAACTTCTCATTAGAGATTGTAGGGTTTCATTTCTAAGATCTTCCAAGAAGCAACCGACTTCTTATTTGCATGAGATAGATCCAACCTATTATGATGCATATGATAAGGGAATCATTGAGGATAAGAAAAAAAGAGACTCTAGAAGATAAGAATATGGAGGCAGATGTCCAAGTCATAGAATATCATCAACTTCCATATATCAAGTCAAATGATGTTAACTACCACCTCATTGATTTTATGCATCAAGAAGTTCAAGTTAGGGACTGCAAGTTATATGCAAATGAAGTACACAATGAGGGAATGTTCATTCTAGATAGCAATGTGGATGTTTTTATTGGGGCACCTAATGAAGAGGATGTCCAACCACCAACACAAGTGAATGAAGGGTCAAAGATAGTAGAAAACGACTCTTCCATTATCTCTCAATAATATTCATTAAGATGTTCAAAAATTTGACCATATGCAAAGAAAATTCGAGATGGGCCAAACAGTTAGCATACATGCTGAATATGCTGAATTTTTTTATCCCAAATTACTTTTTCCATAAAAACACTTTGCTTCCATTGTTCGCAAGGTGCTTAATGATGGAAAAGATTCTGAGGCTAGAATTTTAGCAAAAGTGGGAGGAAAATCTTTTCATATTGTTCTCCAGTCCCTTCTCATTTCAAAACTCGAGGAGGAGGGGTTTTTTCCAACCAAGGGAGAATAATACAGAATAAGGATAGAGGAATAAGGAGATATAGGAATATTTTAATATTTCCATATGCGAAGTGTTTGATATTTTATTCTTTTGGTAGTTTATCTTTTAGAAATAGCTTATCTTTTAGTTATCATCTTAGGGAGAAAATAATATCTTTGTGATTTTGTTTATCTTTTAGTTTCCTTATTGTTTTACGTTTCTTCTCTATTTAAACTCTCTATTATGCATTAAGAAGTTAAAATTAAATTTAATTAAATATTGAGTATTTGAGAATTCTTGTATGAATTTTCCAGTAGGAATTGCTCTTAGAGCACCCTACAACAATTATCCCCTGCATAGAAATTGCTCTTAGAGCATCCTACATCAATTCAGAATGGGCAGATAAAGGATAACATTTAGCTGATGACAATCACGAGCCTAAACTTGTTTTGAAAGAAGCAGCAGCCCAGAAAATACAACATGATGCACCATACATTAATTTGGTTTCAAACTAGACCTAGCACTGGATACTGTGAGAGTGTGACCATAGTTACCGGGATCGTCTATACCCCCCCAAATCCTATTCCGGGAACAAGCGATCTAGAACCTAAATTAAACTAAATTTGTCGAGCAAGTAGCGATCCCCATTCCGGACTAAGCAATCCAAGAAGCGTTCCTGGCAACTGTGCAGGTGACAATCATGACTCCGTCCTCCAAAAGAGGTGTTGATCTAGGTAATGAGAGAGATAGGCTTGGCCCCATTTCTACACAACCCACCCAACCCGAAGACCAGCCCAATCACTTACCTACAAGGCTGAGGCCTCCATCCCCCCCCCCCCCAAAAAAAAAAGAAGAAAGAAAACCCCAAAAAAGGAGAGAGTTGTTATCTCACTGACCTTCGAGTAGCTATCTGCGAAAGCACGAGCACGATTGGGCTTGTCTTGGTATACTAAGTCGGCCTTCTCAAGTTTCCCATTCACAAAAGTTAGCCCTCCATCATTGATCAAAAATCGCAAAAGATTACCAGGCTGTAATCCTGTCTGAAAACAGATAAACCAATTACACAGAAGGAGCCACAGACATAAACAAAATAAAAATAAAATCACACAATAATCATGGACAAAGACTGCATTTCTGAAAATAATATACCAAACATGCAATTAAGAAGAGTAATGAAGACCAACAAGACCAGATCTGCTGAAGCATGTTTTATAAAAAACACTCGCAGGCATGTCATCAAATATCAACAAACAAAAAGACAACCAAATAAGACCAAATCTGCTAAAAAATTCAATATATAACCATTTCTTGTTGCGCATGTGCAAATAATATGCCCACAGAACGGATCTTTCTAGTTAACGGACTAGGAAGTCTCAATCGAGTACCCAATTCCATTCTCATTACATTCATGAAGGAAAAAACACATCGCTTGGCAACAATCAATTTGTCATGTAGTAATCATCAACTAGACATACACTTGGCCTTCCCATGTGAATGCTACAATCAGAGAGCAAGAAATGTCTCGCAAATAGTTGAAGAAAGAATAGGTGCAGTAAGTTTGTACATCCTTGATCATGACATTCAAGTAGGCTAGTAAAGACTTAGAGCTGGCAAAAAGTTGTCCAATCCGAATATCCGAATTTGTCCGGCCTGAAAAAAACCAGGTACGGTCATATTCATCCGAATTTTGAATATGAGACGATATTTTTTATATTTCTATTATCCGAACCCGATTTTGACCCGAATTTAGCCTTACCTGAATTATCCAACCCAGAAAAAACTAGGTAATGGACATCAATTTCTTGTTTGAATTTTGACATTGTCCGATTTGTCCGATCTGAATTCAACCCAAACCCGAATTTTTGCCAGCTCTGGTAAGGCTACAGCTAGCATATTCTGCAATCACAATGCATTCAGTCCTAGATAGGTACCCAAAGTCCCTTGTCCCAAGTGAGCAGAGGTATAGACAACCCTCTATCAGCATGACTCACTACCTAAACAACCAATCTGAGCATCAAAGTCCTGACTCCTACACAACAACAAAACAGCAGGAGTACAACAATCTCACAATGCAGTTTTATATACCTTCTGTATAAAGTCCTGGTCCAAGCAGCCAAACACAATAGGAGGATCATCCGAAGTAGTCAGCTTCCCATCACCTTGAAGCTCTAAAACAACCTGTTCACACCCAAGAGATTACAGAAGGGCTACAGGCTAAGAAGCATAGATACTTTCCACATCTTAGCATGTCCGTATTCGACACACGTTGGACACTAACATTCTCGGACACTCTCAAACACATATCAAACATATAGATAGTACAAAAAAATTTTGGTTTTGTTATTGATAGTTGTGGTATGCACACAATATGAAAAATTCACTATTGTTCTCATCCAAACACGACCCTCTCCAAGGCTAAAGTTATAAAACAAATTACATAGGTAATAGAATAAATATTTTATCATCAATACATGACTACCATACATGTCATATCCTATATTATTATTGAATCCCATGTCACTGCCATGTCGTGTATATGTCTGTGCTTCTTAGGTTATGAAACAGAGGTACTTGTATAGATAGTATAAACACAAACAAGCTCAAAGAGAATCCGCTGCTTAGATGCACTACCCTCGCGGATTGAACTATATTACTCTTGTCCACTTTCAATCATTGCTTTCCAAGGTGGTAAATGTTTGTAAATAGACCTATCGTATTTGACTATACCAGGAATGGAACCCAACCTCAAAGGTTTGGACCCAAATTCTTCAGACCAAAACCAAATGAACATCAACAGCATCTAGAGGAGTGCTGCTCCTCCCAAGACAAAAAAGAAAATCAAATTACACAAACCCAAATGACTAGCAAAGCAGTGGGTCAAACCAACGATTCTGATCTAAATCTTGGGCCCATCCACTTGTCTCCTTTCTTTCCTTAATTTGACAAACTTAAAAAACATAGCACAACTTTCAGCCTTTAATTTACAAATGCTTATGGTCCCCTCCCTGGGCTCATTCTCATTGCATAGTATATAACACAAATTTCAAGCAATATAACTCTTAGAACAGTTTCTAAATCTAATCAGAATATGGAAACATATCTTGCTCGGTTTACATAGGCATCAAGACCATTTTCCTTTTTTTGGAGGGGTAGGGGGGGCTAGGGGGTTCATAAGCCAAGCCACCTACTCCTCCAGGGCTACAAGGTGTCAAGCGTAACAAGCCCATGGCAAGAAGGGGTACGAAGGAACGACCCTTGGCCATGGAAGGTGTCAAACCTAGCATTTTGAGGGATTTGAACCCAGACCTTTTGTTTGGAGAGAGATTACTTACCACTTCTCCAAGTTGTCCTCCTCACAAGGGTCATTTTGTTGATAAATTTTCCCTATTTTACCATAATTGTATTAATTAATATATCAATTCTTTAAGTCTTGTTTATTACCTATAAGATTATAACACTTTAATGTTGGCAAAATAATATTATGTAGACCCCAAAAAAGGGGGGGAAAAACTCTTAGTTGCAAGGAAAATCAACAAGAAAGCATAATTACTTGACAAAATCCCAAAGCCAAAAATTGGCATCAGCATTCTTTGACCTGAACTATACCCAACCTCATAACTATCTGAACCTAAAGCACAATTGAGCCAAACCAACACACAAAGTGACAAAGAGGTTTTTGTTCATAGCAAACACCCAACCTCAGAACTTACCTAGCTGACCTTATTTGACCTCTATTCAAAGCAAACATCCTTTACACACAAAGTGACAAAGAGGTTTTTGTTCATCTTAGAGTTTCATCATCTTAGATGGAACTAGCGCACCTAATTGTCAAAAAATGAATGACATGACAGCAGAGGTATATGTTCTTCCTCCCAATGCTATATTTGCATTTTCTAACCCTGAATTAAAGAGCAGGTAACATGCCCATTTCACAGATTGAAAACAATATCTATGTTCACTTCAGAGGATATTTATTCATCCTAGAGGGCATTGATAG
Source organism: Carnegiea gigantea (assembly GCA_029747015.1). Lineage (NCBI taxonomy): Eukaryota > Viridiplantae > Streptophyta > Magnoliopsida > Caryophyllales > Cactaceae > Carnegiea > Carnegiea gigantea. Next base: position 381,703 of record JAKOGI010000326.1, read on the forward strand.
CGCATGACAGACTGCTACCTCTACACTGATTTAGACCAGACAAGTTAGTAGCCGGAAAAATCCTAACAGGACTTAAATATACTTGAATCCATAACCAATGCCAGAAAGGGAGGGAGAAGGGCATTAGTAACTGTCTGAGTTATTCTTTGACCAACAAATAGCTATCTCATGGCAGTGATAATACTTGCAGTTACCCATCAAAAAAATAATAACAATAATACTTGCAGTTGGATAAATAGCCAAAGATGGAAATAAAAGCATAACCAAACTGTTATATTTACAAATACATAAATACCTGTTGTTTGCTAGGAATTTCACCTTTACTATCAGTGTCAATCACATATTGACTGCACTTATCATCCTTCCAGACTAATGTCAGGGGTGTATTTCCTGCTTGATAATGTGCATGCCTGTGATAGGCAGAATTACCAAATGAGCCAAATCAATTCTTAAGAAAAACGTAACGACTAAACGTATTAAAACGAAGTAAAAATAGGTGACTGTCAACACTAGATACTCTTTAGCGCGGACATTAACTCATGGATACGAAGGGCCCCTTACCCCCCACTCCCGGCATCCTGAATTTTCTGTATCTCACTTATTTTACTGATATTCTTTCAGAAACTTTTAACATTCCATTCAATGCTAAGAACACGGTGTTGAATAAAGCAACAAGGGAGATGCATAGTTACTTTTAATTTACTTGAAAAAAAAATAAAATAGTTGACAAGAACAATCACATCACACTTCTTCAAAAGCCTTTAGTTGGAAATTGACAAAGAAGATAAAATGGATAGTTGCCAATATTGTTCAATCAGCAGAAAATGGACTACTTAGTTGGAGGCATCACCACCCAAATAACTTTCAAAAACCAAGCAACCTGCATAACTTAAACTCAGTTCAGTGGTGGAACTATTAACAAAGGCTAGAACTATTAACAGAGACTAAGTATCATTTGAAATGGCATAAAGAATTCCTGGGAAAAAATAACAAATAAGGCATGGCTCTAGCAAATGACACCATCTGCCCATTTAGCTATCAAGTGCTTGCATGTAAAAGCCCACGGTAATTGGAATCTTGAAATACCGATGCACTAACTGAAATCTAGAACCCAGTGCTATTATGTGGTTATAATCATCAACACTATCATCCCTTATTAAACAACAGCATATTATGCAATTTCAGTTGATAACCTCAACTTCAAGTAGATGCAGATGATGAGAAAAATGGGAAAAGATCGACATGTAATAGGCTCTAAGAGGCTTACTTGTTATAAAATAAAAGCCCATCTTTGACGTAAGGTACTTGCACTGTATAAGCTGAGAGAAGTCCATTCTGATCACAGTTGTAGACGGGAACTGAACTAAATCTGTACCTGTGGTAATGTGAAGGTGGTTCACAAGCTCCGCTCTCAGCAAGCTTGGAGTTCAACCAAAAAAATCTGAACTCTGCATTGCAATCATAAAGAGAGTACCCTCGCCAGCAAACCATGTCAATCACATAGTACGTCTGGTCCATCTGTCATTCCCAATCCTCATGTTAGTCAACAAAACAAGTAAGAAATGTGATAGACAAAATGAAGGTATATTGCCTCGTGGAATATGCAATCGAGAATACAATACGATTGAGCAGATCCAGAATTCTCTCTCGTTCTTGCCCCACAAGGTAGAGCAGATGGAAAATGATGCAACACGGAGCCATTACGTAGCCTACTAACTGTTGTACCATTCATGGAGACCACAAAGCATCTCTTACCAGCAGGCCTTGCTAGTACAAACCTACGGATTCAAAAAAAAGTATATTCATCAAATAAAAGTACACAAGCTACGAAATCATCATGCAGCCAAGCCCCAAAAGAAAGAAAAAAGGAAAAGACATCCAAAGGGGGAGGAACTCAACAATATTGACTTGTTGATTAATATGAGCAGAACATGAAGAACTAAAAGAACTCATGAAATAAAACCCACTGAGACGCAGCAGCACTCATTAGAGTAGGTATCCCGCATTAGAACTTCAGAAGAAAGTCTGGGCAATGGTCATAAAATACAACCCGGACCATGTCAATTTCAGCAGCATTGACGAAGAGCGCAACCCAAGAACCCATGAAATAAAACCCAGAAATTTATTGAAATTAAGCATGCAAGTCTCATAGAAGAAACCCAGAAACCACTAAAAAAAAAGGTTGGAAAAAGATGGCAGGACCCTTCAAAGTCAGGCCTTCCCTTCCCAGTGGTCAAAACAAACATGAAGAAATTCTCAGGACAACTTCACTGCCCTACAGAAATTCCTCATTGAGCCATTTTCAAGCCAACAAAAATGTGTCAAGTTCTTCACCCTCGAGACATATTATTTGCAATTTTAACCAACACAACAGAACCTACCAACAAAAGAACCCAAATTTCTCACTCTTTCTTGTGCCACAAACCTAATCACAAAGCTCAGTCCGCCCATTCCACAATAGACAAGTGACCCAGCTGCCCACCACTATTAAAAACCCCCCAAACGAAAACCCAACATGAAAAACTGCCGAAAACAATCAACCCACAAAAACTTATCAGCAAACTAGATTACCAATCCTGAGAAAGTCGATCAGGAACGTCGATCATCCACTCAGGAAGCATCAACTGATGAGCGAACCAACGGCGAGCTTCGAAACCACGAAGCTTGGAAGCCTGTCGAACATCAATAATGTCTCCTCGACTTTGCTGATCCTCAACATCATCAATGGTGGACTCGACTTCGATGGGTTCGGGCTCGGGTTCAGGTTCGGGGGCAGAGGAAGAGAAAGAAGCAGAAGGCGTCTCAGTTTGAGTTTGAGGGTGGCTGAGAGAGAGAAGGGTGGAAGCAAGACGGCGAGCTTGAAACTGGGCATCCAGGCGGTTCTGCTGTTGACGGAGGAGAGAGAGTTCCCTCCTCTTCTGCTGGTCTGATATCAATGGCCGCTTGAACGGCCGTCGGAGTTCGTGCGTCGGCATCGCCCGAGCTACGTAATGAATACTACTCGTTCCAAGTTGGAACTTAAAGAGCAAAAACAAGATTCACGAGTTGGGCCCCGTCATTGTCATATTAGTTTTTTTTTTTAATTTTTTACCTCATAATTTTTATTCTCTTTAGTAGAAAGCTCATAAATTTACCTCATTAAATAAAATAATATTTATTAACTCACTCTATAATATATAATTTTATTTTTAAATTAAAAAAGTAATAAAAAATTATTTTAAAAAACATAAAAAGACTCACGAACTTCCTCCCTGGATCGAGACTCCCCACGAGTGCTGCTTGTCGAGGCTTCTCTCTCCTCGCTCGCCTCTCTCTCTCTCTCCAGGCAAGCCAACCGTTGGCTGTGCTCTGAGCGACTCCAAATTTCCAAGATTTGAGTTTAGACCCAAAAATTTCAGTGTATTATTTATATTTATTTGAACGGATTTTCCTTTTTTATCATTAGATGGTACCAAAAACTATAGAGAGAATGATTCAGTGTAAGAATCTTTTTTTTTTTGTTGGTAAATTAATTCACCCCACTCTTCTCATTCCTTCCCACTTCTATCCATTTTTTTATATCATATCCACGTTTTTCACTCCTTAAAATAAATATCACTTATTCTCATTCCTTCCCATTTTCACCTATTTTTATTATAATTTTTATTATTGATATCAATAACTATTATCGTTAGATTAATTATTATTATCAATTATTATTATTATAATTAATTATTATCTTTATTATTAATTAATCATTATTATTAATTAATTATTATGATTAATCATTATTATTATGATTATTTATTTTTATTACTAATTAATTAATAAATGAAAACATTAATACTTATGATTATTTTAACTAATTATTATTAACATTGATTATCATTTTTATTAATATTAATTATTATTAATAAGTAATTTATTATTATTAATATTATCATTAATAATTATTATTATTTGCAGTAATAACAATAATAATTATTGAAATAAATATTAATTATTATTGTAATTATTACTACTTTTCATTAATAATAATAATTATAATAAATAATAATTATTATTTATTACTGATTACTAATATTAATATTAATATTAATAAATATTATTAATATTAATAATCATGATGATCATTGCTATTAATACTAATAAGAATTATTATTGTAATTATTATTGTTAATTATTATTAGGACAAATAATTTTTTATAATTTATTATTATTCACTAATGATTAGCATTAGTATAAAAATTGTTATTAATTGTTACTAATGATTATTATTAATTAATAACAAAATTAATAATAATTATTATCAATATTAACATTAATAATTATTGTTATTATCAATAGCAATATTAATAAGTATTACTAATATTCATATTAATTACTGTTGTAATGATTACTAATATTCTTTAATACCAATAATTATTATTACAATAATTATAATTATAATAATAATTACAATTATTAATGTTGATAACAATTATTATTACTATAAATATTACTTTCAATTTAATATTAAAAAGTTATTATGATTTTTATCATTGCTATTAACTTGAATAATTAATGTAATTGTTATTGTTAATTATTATTATTAATAATTAGTGATTAAATTTGTTATGATTTAATAAAAATTATTATTATAATAAAAATTATTGTTAATTATTAATTATTTTTGAAGATATTTATTATCAATTAACAATAACTTTAATACTAATTATTTTCAATACTTAAAATAATAACAATTAACTATTATTTATTATTTATATTTTAAAATAATAATTATTAATATTAATAACTACCAATATTATTATTATTATTATTATTAAAAATTATTTTTGTTATTGTTCTAAATATTGTTGATTATTATTTTTATTGTCCCTAATTATTAATAGTACTACCAATTATTAAGTTTTATTATTTTTTATTATTCACTAATGTAAATAATTAATAATACATACTAATATTAATATTAATATTCATATTAAGATTAATAATAATTATTAATATTAATATTAATAATTGTTATGCTTGTTGTTATTAATATAATTATTAATTATTATTGTTACTATTAGTAATATTCATTAAAATTATAATTATTAAAATAATTATAATTACAATAATAATTATCATTACTATTAATATTTCTTTTAATATTAATTATTATTGTTGTTAATAATATTGGCAATTATTATGTCTATTATTAAAGGTAAATATTATTTTAATTATTATTACCATTATTAATTATTGTTAATGATTAATTATTATTTTAATTATTAATTTATAATTATCATTGTTATAATCATTATTACCAATTCATAATAAGACTAATAGTAACTATTTTCAATATTCAAAATAATAATAATTATTATTAGTAATAACTAATAAAAATTATTACTATTACTATTAATGTTAACATTAATAAGAATTATTATTATAATTATTATCATTAATTATTATTAATATTAATAATAATAATTCTTATTAATGACTCATTATGATTTTTATTATTAGTTAAAAATTTTTATTATTATAATGAGTTATTAAGTAGTAGTATTATTATTAAATGTTAAAAGGATTACTAGTAATTATTTTTATAATAATAATTATTATTATTGTTATTATGATTATTTAATTAATTATTAATTTATAAGTATTAATGTTTATTGTTATTACTAAGAATAGTTACAATAATAATTGTTCTTAAAATTATTAATTATTAATTTTATTACAATTAATTGTTATTAATATTAGTAATTATTTTTATTATTAAATACTAATACGAATTATTATTATTTAAATTAATAATAATTATTATTATTATTATATCAATAGTAATTATTATTGTAATTATTGCTAATATTCATTGATAATAATAATTTCTATCATAATATTAGTGATTATTACTATTAATATTAGTAATTATTAATAATTATTAATACTAATATTAATATTAACATTGATATCAATATTAGTTTTTTTATATTATTAATGACCATTTTTATTGGTATTGATATTAATAAGAATTATTGTTGTAGTTATTATTTTTAATTATTATTAATAATTATAATTATGATTAATTATTGTTGTTATTATTAATTAATTAATTAATTAATTATTGTTATTATTACTCCTATTATTAATAATAATTATTATGTTACACAATTCGTTAACATTGCTAATATCAATACTTGTATTTATTCCCACTCCCACATTCAACTAATCACTTACATCCACTTCTTTCCACTCCTACCCCCTCCCACCCATTTTTTTCCACTCCTTCCTACCCCCACCCATTTCACACTCGCAATATGCCAACGAAAAGAATAGGGCCTAAGTCCATAAAATACTCAACCATCTGTGAAGTATAAAGAGAACAGCTCCTTCTTTTTTTTTTTTTTTTGAAGTGGTAAGTAATACAATGATTATGTAGTCCTTCTCTCAATGGTACTACCTAAGTTGTCCTCAATGAGAATAGAAAGAAATGAAACACAAGGAATAAAAATCCACATAATATAAGAAGAAACAGAGAGACCAATTGTGAACAACCAATCCGCTACTCGCTTGCCTTTTTTGAAAATATGCTGAATGTATACTTGATTACAAGAGTTGAAATAGATTTTTGTATCTTCAACTAGCATTTGAATCTCCCAAGTAATTTGGACTTCTCCCTTTAGTGCTTTGGTAAGTAGCTGATTATCACTTTCTAAAACAATTGAACGATATCTTGCTTGAACTGCTATTCATATTTCATTTCTCATTGTTGTTGCTTCTACTACTAGAACTGCGGGTGCTCTAAGATTGGTAGTTCCAGCTTGAAGAAATCTTCCTGTAGGCACGAAAAATATTTACATGCCGTACCACAATAAAATTAAATCAATTATCTAGGCCAACCCTTTTAATTAATTTAATCAAGCCATGACTTCCAAGTCAAATCACGATCTAAAGCCTTAACGACTTCCAAGTCAAAGCGCAGTCGAAACCAAGTTAAAGTTAAAGGCTAAACCGACTCCCAAGTCAAAGGTTAAAGCCTAAATCGACTCTTAAGTCAAACATCAAATGACTCTCAAGTCAAGATACGGTCAAAGCCCACGGTAACTTCCAAGTCAATATCGGCCCAAACTCGAAAGACTTCCGAGTCAAAGTCAAAGCAAATGAGTTCTAAATCAAATTGACGCAAATTGAGGCCCAATTAAAGGCCCCAAATGAGGTCAAAATCTAGCTTGACTTTCAAGATAGAGGGGGAGTTTTCTTATAAATTGCCCTCTACCCCCTCCCTTGATTCAAAGGTTGGAAAATTTGAAGAACTCATCTAAAGGTTGGAAAATTTGAAGAATCCATCCAACACTCAAATACTCTCCCTTTCAAGGAAGGCAACAAGCTCATCGAGCGCATGCCGTCTTCCCTTGAAGATCAAAGACTTGCCTCGACTGACATCAAGCCTTCAAGACCCTCTCTCAAGCTAAAGTTCATTCAAATTCAACAAGGAGATCGAATCAGAGGATCATGCTCATTGTATTCAATGCAAGATATACCCACACATTCAGATCAATACAAAGATTCAGTATTGTACCCAAATTCCTATCTAATTTTATTTTAGACTTGAAATTTATGTTTACAAATATGGCACGCCTGGTGGGACCTCTTTACCTCTCATCTATTTCTCCTAAAGATCAAGACTTTTAAGTCTTAAAAGCTTCCTCTTCAAAGAAGATATGGCCACGAAAAACGTCGCCTCTCTAGCTTCGAAGAAAAAGAGCACAGGATCTCTCTCTCGTAGATCCTGTGAAGCAAGCGTCGCTTCTAGCAACTGAGCTCATGCAATGGAGACAAAGAGCATGGCAAAAGCTACTACGCCAATCGCCGCTAGGCAAATAGTGCCGCCCCCATCCAAACTCCAAGGCTTGCAGATGCAACAAAAGGCGTCGTCTTGGATGGATGGAATTCAAAACCTTCAGCTTCAATCTCCAGTCTGTAAGGTTGAAGATTACTACAGCAATAACTCTTCTTCGCCCTCACCAAAGAGAGCGCGCTTATTAGAGACTGAAGTTGAGTCCTCCAAAACTGTTGTCATACCAGCCATGATGACAAGCTCAATTACTCTAGAAGAGGAGGTGGCTAAAATGAAGGCCATCCTAGAAAAACTCACCAGGGAGAGCCCAAAAAAGGAAGAGCACATCAAGCATCAATAAGAAAAGATTGCTAAGCTGACCAAGAAGTTGGAAAAACTGTCATCTCAATCTTCTGCAAAAGACTCAGAAAGTGACGACTCAGAAAAAGTGTTCGTCCACACTGAGGCTTCTAACAATGAAAAGCAATCAAAGAAAGGTGTTACGCTTAAAAATGTCAAGTCCTCTTGAACAATGACTATTGAGCAAATCCAAAACTTGATAGCAAATGTAGTTAAGGCACAGTTAGGTGGAGGTTTGCGCAAAACTCACCTATACTCCAAGCCTTACACTAAGAGGGTTGATGCTCTCCGCATGCCCCACGGTTACCAGCCCCCTGTATCCCAATAGTTTGATACGAAAGGTAACCCAAAACAGCATGTTACACACTTCATTGAGACATACAACAATGCTGGAACTGACGATGACCACATAGTGAAACAGTTCGTTAGGACGTTGAAAGGTATTACCTTTGACTAGTATACCGACCTAAAGCCTGAGTCTATCAGTCATTGGGAACAAATGAAGCAAACGTTCCTCAACAGGTTCTATAGTACTCAGGGCATTGTCAGCATGACTGAGCTAATAAATACAAAACAATGGAAAAATGAGCCAACTCTTGACAACATCAACCGCTGGCGCGCACTTAGCCTCGAGTGCAAAGCTCAGCTATCTGAAACTTCTGCCATTAAAATGTGCACCCAAGGCATGCATTGGGACTTGCTGTATGTCCTACAATGAGTAAACCTAAGATTTTCCAAGAATTGGCGACTAAAGCATATGACATGGAGGTGATGATAGCTAGCCGTTGTGACAACTCCTTCTATTCTACTGAATCAAGGAATGACAAAGTTGAATTCAAGAAGAATGTTAACTTTTCTAAAAGCATGACCAAAGAAGCAATGTCCACCTCTACAAGTCAGCCAATTCAGATTATGAGAAGGCTAAAACTAAAGGGCAAGAAGAGCCCGTTGTTCAAGGTTGTAACAAAGAAGCATCCCACACTAAGAGAGCTTCAGGAAAAAAGGTACCTATTTCCTAACTCAGATTTGTTAAGCATGCTAGATAACTTGCTCAAGAAGGGTGTCATCGAATTACCTAAGCCAAAGCGCTTAGGAGAAGTTAGGAGGGCCACCAACCCGAAATACTGTCGGTATCACAGGACCAGTAGTCACCCTTTTGAAAAGTGTATTACATTCAAAGAGCGCATCATGCAATTAGCTAGGAAAGGAAGAATCATCCTAGATTTGGATGAAACAGCAAAAGCTAGCTACGTCACCGTGCAAGAGGTTGATGAGTCAGATTCTAAAATAGATCTCACTGAAGCACCATAAGCCTTAGGAGAATGCTTCCCAAAAAGCTTCTTCGATGGTGTGGCTGTCTACACAACCTCATGTTCTGAATCTGACGATGACGAGACAAATGAAGAACAAAATTTCCCTCCCAAAAGAGATGACAAGGTCCTCATCGTTCTAGAAGCATTTCCAGTACATATGGGTTGGCAGCAAATTTTTCACCTCCCAGAAGAAATGCGCGAACAAATTGTTGTTGTCATTCACCAAGCAAATGTCGTGGCAAATCCAGTAGTGCCAGTCTTTAGGTACATTCCTAAGTCCCGTTGAAAGGATGGTGAGTCACCATTTAGCGAATGTGCAAATCCTAAAAGTATAACCAAGGTTGAACGCAAGTTCGATGAAGCCAGCTGGTGCATTCTCAAAGAAAAGGATGTGCTTCCAGTTCATAAGGCAAACCTAAGCAAATTGACCAAGGTTCCTCTCCCTGGTTTTGTTGCTTCTTCTAAGGGCTCACTCCAAGAAGAAACTGACTTGCCAGCACCACTGACGCGTTTGATCCCAATGCGCACAAGTTAATGAAGAGGTCTGGTTATGACTTCAGTCAGCCAACGTCTTTGGTGCATGTAATCGAGGCTAAGCCCTACGGACTTAACAGCACACAAAGGGTCATACAAAGTCAAGGGGGCAGCGTTATAACACCGAAAGTTAGCCTTGGCTACGTACTGCCCCAGCCTGTAAGGATTTCAGGATGACGTAAAGACAAGCAATCCCTCATATAATATATAACAGCCGAGGAAGTTGATTATGGTGATGGTGAAAATGCTAAGGCCAACACAAAAACGTCGGTGTTCGATACGTTGCAGCCATCTAAGTCGCGCCAACGCCCTTTTGTGCTTAGCAGGATGAGAAAGGTAAAACCCTAAAACCTTCCATCTTCTATAGGTTGAAGAGGGATGAGCAGTCTAGACCCTCGGTCTTCGCTAGAATCAACATAGGAGAAATGTCATCAAGCACACCGCCCTCTTAAAAGAAAGATTCAGTGTTCGGCCGCCTTGGTGAAATAAATGAAGTCCAAAGTGTAATTCCTTCATGCATAAAGTGTGTTTCCACTTTGGATGTGAAGGTGGATGACTTGCTGAAAGTAAAGAGGCGCGCCCTAGTTCTCATAGGCCATGGGGCTAAGGCCCGTTCAAAAGAAAGAACTAAGGAGGAGGAGCAAGCTTCTTCCAATCGCGACGCAAGCCAAGAGGTCAACGACTTCCCTTGAGGAAATGCTAGACGTGCTCCTGAACACGAGCCTAAATTGTTCACCATAAAAAAAAAGAAGATGGATCCCGATGAAGAGCTTAAACTGTTCACCACAAAAAAAAACCCAAGACGACTCCCAAACAAGAGCGTAAACTGTTCACACATTCAAAAAAGAAAGCTCCCGAATAAGAGCCTAAATTGTTCACGCACTCAAAAAAGAAGCTCCTAAACACGAGCCTAAACTGTTCACTCAAACAAAAATCATTATACTACTCCTGACTTGCAAGACTATAAACTGCGAATGGACAACAAAAATAGTTGTACTACTGCCTAGCAAGAGTATAAACTGCAAACGACACAACAAAATATCTTTTGTACTACTCCTGGCCTGTAAGAGTATAAACTGTTAATGGCAAAACAAATGAAAAAAGAATACTTTGTTGAACTACGCGATGACTTGATCTTATTGGGAATTACAACTGTCTATAAGTACGTAGGCAACTTGATAAGCAAATCACCAAGTGCAGTCAAACCCATCACATAAAGAAAAAAAGAGAGAAAGAGAAGAGGGGGTATGAAAGAAACGCGATCAAAGACATTAGCTTTCTGCCGCCGAGTTGCTCCTCGCTACTCATACCACTTTTTGGCATGTATGATTTTAGTCCCTAAAATGCATAATGTTAGATCGCGTTCGCAAGTGGTTCTTCAAGTCTTCATACTACTTTTTATTTGTACGATCCCCTTTTAGGCCCCAAAAGGCCTAACGGTATATTGCGTTCACAAGTGGTTCTTTAAATCTTCATATCACTTTTTGGCGTGTACGATCCCACTTTAGGCCCCAAAGTACCTAACGATAGACCGCGTTCGCAAGTGATTCTTCTAGTATTTCATTCTACTTTCAGGCGTGTAGGTTTCCGTTCCACACCTCCAAAGTTTCTAGTGGTAAACCATTTCGCAAGTGGTTCTTCAAATCTTCATACCACTTTTTGCCGTATAGGTTTTCGTTCTAAACCTCAAAAGGCTTAATGGTAAACCATTTTTCAAGTGGTTCTTCAAATATTCATACCACTTTTAGACATGTGGGTTTCGTTCTAGACCTCAAAAGGCTTAGTGGCAAACCATTTTGCAAGCGGTTCTTCAAGCGGCTTGTCAACTTGCATAAACGACTGCACAAATGCAACAAAAAAAAGAAGGGTCTTAGCATACAAAAAAAAAAAAAAACACAAGCCAACAAAAAAAAATGCGTTTTTTCAATAAGTGAGCATGGCGTTGCGTCGGCACGAAAAAATGCGATCTTTCAACAAGTGAGCATGATGTTGCGTCGACACGAAAAAAATGCGACTACAAATGGGCGTGACGTTGCAACACCACAAATAAGCATGAAGGAATTCTTCATTTCTATGAATGACCTAGTCATAAAAGTTAATGCCTTTATTCATAAAGGTGGATACTTTGGCTTGGTTGGATATTCAATCCAGTCCCAAAAAAAAAAAAAGAAGAAGTCAAACCAAAAAGAAAAAGGGGCTAAAGTCAACGCCTTTGCCCCCTCAAAAAATTGGCCTTCCTCACAAACTACACCTTGCAACCCCTCTCACCAAAAAGGACCAACAATGGGCTCATTAATGTTTACTCTGTTCAAGCAGAAGCAGAAATACCCCAAAAAAAAAGATAAAAAAAACATAACACTCCCGACATCTCCTTCAAGCTCAGCTCATTCAAGCAATAAGAAATTCTAAGACTGTATTCAAGCCATATGCTCAGTTCACTCGGTGCACCCAGTTGAAGAACCCATCTCAGAATGAAAAAGGTTGCATTTTTATACCAAAAGCTTGACTCTTTTGCATATAACAAAAAGTGCACATGGAGTTGTACCCAACAAAAAAGGGGGAACGAAGAAAAAAAAGAGAAAATGTTGAGAAAATTGATACCTTTTATGGCCACAAGGATAAAAAATGACGGCACAAGATCAAATTTTAGGGGAGCTTCCATCAGAAATCAGTAAGCAACAGTAGCAACAACAAAAGGGCGTCGAGTTCTAATTGCTGTAGAAAGTAAGAGGAAGAAGAAGGGTGAGCTCACGTGCATACTGGGTGACTTTTAGGTGAACCAAAGCCCAAGTATCAGGTGGGTTTGAAAAAAATTCGAGCCCCGCCCAAGGGAAAAAGAAAATAGAAAGTAAGGGGAATGGGAAGTTGGTAGCACGTGCTCCCCATGTGTTCTTTTAAGTGAAGGAGGTCGGGCTGAGAAAGACAGGAAGAGGAAAAAGGCAGGCCGAAATCTGGCCTAGCCCTGTGTTAAATTCGTGAGTATACAACCACAAGAGGGGGGTGAATTATGGTGTCTGATTTTCGCGTTGTAAATAACAAACACCCTCACAGAGGTTATTCTCAGATGACAAACACCCTAGTGACTTGTTTGCAGGGGGTGTTCTCAAATATTGTAAATGCGAAAATCACCAAGATAAATGCGGAAAATAAAGCACACACACAATTTTTACATGGAAAACACCTCTAGCCCAACTGAGGTGTGAAAAACCACGACCTACCTCGTGTAGGATTTAACCACTTTCACTAACGGGCTTCACACGTTACAAATGTAACACACCTTGTTACAACTTGCAACCACGTAACCTTCTTCTCTAAGAAGGGTTACACCACGTCCAAATCTCACCAGATTGGACACGTCCAAAGTCCACACGACTGAGGACCACTCACTCACTTTTCTGATCCAAGATCAGGGTTACAAAACACCTTACGGGGGTGCTTCTGATTTAAGCAGATGTAAGGTACAATGAGGTCCTAGTATGCCAATATCTTGAAAGCTCAGTTTAAACACAACTTGTCTCGGTTTTTCTTTTCTCAAGCGTAACTCGAAAAATTCTTCTCACTAGAAAAACCACTTTTGAAATTTTCCCTTTTTTGCGTATGTTGTGTATGTTTCTCGTCTTTTCTCATCTATGCAAATGGGAGTGAAATGCTGAGATTTTAAACACAAAATCCAACGGTCAAAAACAAGGAGAGGTGAAAGAATCAACTAAGTATGGAAAACGATTTTCAAGCAAGAAATACTCCCCAACGGCTAGTGATAAATTTTTCCCAAAATATAAGGGATTTGTTATCTTAAGAGATAACCCTTATCTTCCCATAGCCGTGAAGAAGATTCAAATGACAACCAGAAATCTTCAGCTTTTGAAATTTTATCATATTCGAAAATATAGGCAAAGGGAATCTTTTAGTTTTGGCAATTCTCCCAAAACCTATTTTCGCAAATCTCCCATAATATTTTCAAGAAATATCCTTTCCAGAAAAATAGCAATCTTGGAATTTAAAGAAAGTATTATGGAGATCTTGGCCAACCGAAATGAATTTTCAAAGATAACCGGGTATGGCCACTTCAGTTCAGAAACACCCTAGGCACCCTGTTTGCAGGGTTGTTCGCAACTGGTGTTCTGAAGCACTTAGCGCAAATACCGATTCAAGAGGTGTTTAAAATGACGTTTTCAATATTGGCATATTAACAAGAGTCTAAATAAATAAAACCTATATACCCAAGACTTCTTGTTTTGAACCAGTCATCTTGTCCAAGATTTATAGAGCTGCTGTGAACACCAAGGCCACCTTGTTTGCTGGGGTTGTTCTTTGCATTGCTAGAGTTCAGGAACATGCCTTACAATCAACTGTCGAGGTGGTGTTCTTGACTTAATATAGAATCACCAAGTAAAACCTGTTTAAGACTTGTTCTCACATGTAGCAAACCAGTTAATACAATAAAGATCACAAACACCAGTTAGGCCTGTTTGGAGATCGTGTTTGGAGCAACATTACTTAGATAAATTTTTACACTTGGATTTATCATCATCAAAACTAAATATAATAACTCAACAAATTCCCCCTTTTTGATGATGAAAAACCAAGTGACCATATTGACAAATATTTAAAACAAATTTGAGAACCATGTATGCTGATTGATTTGGTTATCCACTAAGGTCCGAGTGTTCCAAATTAAAAGAGGGTCAGGTCAATATTTGTCAAGTAATGGTTCGTCTTCCCCCTTTTGGCATCATTAAAAAGCAAGAACAGCATTGAAAGAAAAAAGTAACGGGTGGTTGCAAAACAGTTACGACAAGTAAGCACGCAGAGAACAATGCCAAGTGCAATGCCAAAGAAAAACAACAAGGGGAGGAGAGGAGAGCGAGAGAACAATCTATACAATCAAGGGGTAGGGTGTGGTCTTGATTGCAGTGGAGGAATACTGGGAGCGAGATCAGAGAGGAGTGCAAGGAGTTCTTCGTGGCGTTTAGCTGAGATGGCCTTCTCTGCTTCAAGAGCAGACTTCACAGCAGAAAGCTCTTCGTTAAGGCATGCATTATCCTCAAGAACAGCTTCAGCGGTGGGACTGGGTTTCTCAGAAACAGGAGGTCGAGGTGGTCGAAGACCCTGTTTGTGAGTTGACCCATGGCCAACGTCAAAGTCACACCCCGTTAGGGTATCAACGTCAATTTCATCAATCAGTTGAGCTGGCACTCTCCGTTTAAGCTCAATATCAAAGTGCTCAAACACCTTGGTCAGCAAGAACCCATACCCGGGATCATGGTTTCGGGTGGTGTTCGCAATTCGCCCAATGTGGCGAATCATGATAGCAGGAAGATTTATGGGTTCCTCCCTATCTAAGAAGTCGACCAGGTACTGATCAAAAAGGTCTGCTGAGTTTCTCCCTTGACCCCTTGGAATCACGTTCTTAATGATGAACATGAAAAGTAGTTGGTGAAGAGGGATCAGATCACCCTTTTTTACAGAGGAGGGTGTTCTCAGGCTCTGTTTCTGGCTGACCCACTTGGATATCTCCAGGAGCCTGGCTGTCTCTAGGACAGTTTTGTCCTCCCTCACATACACAATAAATCCACGGGAGCGGATGCCCAGAATGTCACAAAGAGTGGCTGCATCGAAGGAGAAATGCCACTCATTGACAGTACTTGTCACCACCCCATTTGTGACAGAGCAGTTAGCATAGAAGTCAGCCAACTCGGGCACAGAACACCCTTGCTGGGTGTTTGCAAACAACTCAAGCCAGCCTTGGGCTCGAAGCTTGGTCAAGAACACCCCCAGCCCAAGTTCCTCAAGGAAGGGTATGTTCACTACCTTCCCCCTTACAACATTGCGCCGGAGGAATTGCGCGTGTTTCTCAGACAGGGGAGAGGGAGTGGACAATTTGGTCTTTTTGATTTGAGGAGCCGGGGATGCAGTTTTGGAAAGAGGGGTTGTTTTCGGTTTCCTCTTGAGGGGTGTTTTTGAGGCTGAAGGTTTAGAAGAAGTGGTGATTGGTTTTGAAGGGTTTTGTTCATCAGAGGATTCTGAGAACACGGGGGTCCCTTATTTGAAGGAGGGATCCTCGGAATCAGAACCAGAAAGGCTCGAGGAGGAAGAGGAAATCTCCTCAATAACTGGAGCAGAAGGTTTGGAGGATCTGGGGGTCGATCTGAAAGCAATTCTCGCAGATTTGCGAGAAGGTTTAGAAGGAGGAGAAGAGGGAGTTAGAGAGGGGCGAGACCTTGGTGGTGGTCGTGTTCTTGGCGTTCGGGTGCGCCTAGCCACCATCTTCACCCTTTTTCTCTTCTCTCCAGTTTGAGAGACTAGAGGAACAGAGTCATCCCCTTGGACAGGACTTTCTTCTGTTTTCTCACCAGAGTCCTCCTTCAGATCCATGAACAGATCATCGAAGAACGCATCCCCTGTTCTTTGAGTTGTTTCTGGGAATAGCGCAGAAGAACAGGGTTCAAAATCCCCAAAGAGGGTTTCTGGGTTCTCCAAGAATTGGTCTTGGAAACCCGAAGAACCAGCAACAGCTTCAGAAGAAATGGGACAAGGGATTGTTCCCACATACACCACTAATTTCCAACCGAAGGAGTAGGGAATATCATTCAACTCAAGCCCAATACTTTTGAGGTTTAACCGATTGAGATACCCGAATATTGTGTGGATGATTAGGCGAGGAGGAGCCGGAATCGAGGGTATAATCATGTTGTTACTCTCAGAGATTGATGAGAAATCAGTTTTGGGAGCCATTATCGCAAGGAAGAATTTCGGGTTTTGAGGGTTTTGCTAGGGTTTGAAAGCAAGAACAGAGAAGAGAGCAAGACGCGGAAGACAGACGCACGCAAGGGGGGTTTTTTTTAAACTCCCTACCCGTTATGAAGGGCCACCTAGGGAACACCTAGAATTTAAGCAGGCAGCATACGTTAATGACAATTAAGGCATACCTGTTCGAGCCGCCTGTTCTTGAACATGCTTCTCTCATTCCAAGGTCTGTCATGAATACTCTTTCTCCATCTCCCAAGGCAGCAGTCTTCACATATAATCATAGTAGCACACAAGACTACACATATTCGTTAAGCATAGACCACTGTTTTGATAACAAGAATTGCAAGCAAGGGGATAGAACAGGTATTATAAGGTGTTTTTGTCAGCTTGGTCTAACTCTGAGAACAGGTGTTCTCAGGGTGTTTTCACCAACCCCAATTCCAGTCTGTTTCTCTCGAATTGGTCTCTACTCAGTGCTTTAGTGAATATATCAGCAATTTGATTTTCAGTGGAGCAAAAATTTATTGAAATAAAGCCTTTTTTCACATTATCTCTTAAGAAATGATGTCCAATGTCAATATGTTTTGTCCTTTTGTGTTGACATGGGTTTTTGGCAATGTTAATAGCGCTAGTATGATCACAAAAAATAGGAATGCATCCAGTGTCAACACAAAAGTCCTTAAGCTGTTGTTTTATCCATTACAGTTGAGCACAACATGAAGCTACTGCAACATATTCAGCTTCTGCTGTGGACATGGCAACTGAATGTTGCTTCTTGGTAGCCCAAGATACTAAACAAGGTCCAAGAAAGTGAGCCATATCTGAGGTACTCTTTCTATCAACTAGGAATCCTGCATAGTCAGCGTCAGCATATCCAACAAGATCAAGATTGCCACCTCTAGGATACCATAAAGCTAAATTGGGTGTATATTTCAAATATCTCAGTATCCGTTTAACATCCTTAAGATGAGTTTCCTTAGGATTAGACTGAAAACGGGCACATAAACCAACACTAAAAATAATATCCGGTCTACTAGCGGTTAGGTATAGGAGTGACCCAATCATGCCCCTATAGAGTTTCTCCTCAACTGAGGGACTCCCATCATCCATAACCAACTTGGTTGAAGGAGGAATAGGAGTGTCTATGGGTTTGGCCGACTCCATCCCAAAACGCTTAAGTAGCTCATTGATATACTTTTGTTGATGGATCATGGTGCCGTTTGGAGTTTGCTTGATTTGTAAGCCTAAGAAAAAGTTAAGCTCACCCATCATGCTCATCTCAAACTCACTCCTCATCATATTTGAAAATTCATTGCATAAATCATGATGAGTTGCACCAAATATAATGTCATCTACATATATTTGGACAATCAATAAATGTTCCCCCTTAGATTTTAGAAACAAGGTATTGTCTACCTTGCCTCTTCTAAAATCATTTTCAAGTAAAAAACTTGACAACCGTTCATACCAAGCTCTTGGAGCTTGTTTTAAACCATAAAGTGCTTTGTCAAGTTTAAAAACATGATTTGGAAAATCACCATTTTCAAAACCAGGGGGTTGTTTGACATACACCTCTTCTTTAAGGTATCCGTTGAGGAATGCACTTTTCATGTCCATTTGATATAGCTTGATTTCCATATGAGCTGCAAAGGCTATTAAGATTCGAATAGCCTCAATTCTAGCAACTGGTGCAAAGGTTTCTTCATAATCGATCCCTTCTTCTTGATTATACCCTTGAACAACCAGCCGTGCCTTGTTCCTAGTGACTGTTCCTGACTCATCTAGCTTATTTCGGAACACCCACTTGGTTCCAATAATTTTTCTCTCAGCCGGTCGAGGTACAAGGTGCCACACTTTGTTTCTTTCAAATTGATGAAGCTCTTCTTGCATAGCCGTGATCCAATCTGAATCTGCAAGAGCTTCATTCACACTTTTTGGCTCAATGTTAGAAAGAAAAGCATAGAAAGCACAAAAATTCTTAAGTTTAGATCTAGTTTGCACTCCAGTATTAATATCTGACAAGATTTGATCAAGAGGGTGCGAACTATGGTGCTTCCATGGTCTTGGATTAAGTGGATCCACAGACACATGCTCTGTTCTAACTGAAATGTGTGTAGGATCAGGCTTAAGAACACCTCCTGATCCTGTTTCTGCACCTGTTTGCAAGCTTGTTCCTGAAGAGCATGGTTCCGAACATGGTTCAATGGTGTTTCCCCCTGTTTGGTTCTCACCTTGCCTGCCATTTTGAGGAACAGCTTTTGTACCTGTTTTCTTCAGGGTGTTCTCACCTTGTTTTTCTTGGTTCAACGATTCCTTTTGGACAAGACCTAATTCAAACTCTTCATCCTGTGCATCACTCTCATTCAAAGAGTTAGATTCATCAAAAAATACATGCACACTTTCCTCAACACACAAGGTTCTTTTGTTAAAGATTTTGTATGCCTTACTGTAAGAGGAATAACCAAGAAATATTACCTCATCACTCCTTGGATCAAACTTTCCTAAGGCATCTTTCCCATTGTTATGCACGAAACATCTACAACCAAATGTTCTTAGATGCATAATGTTGGGTTTTCTGCCTTTGAGAAGTTCATAAGGAGTTTTGTTCAAAATGGGTCTAATCATGCATCTATTTATAATGTAACATGATGTGTTCAAGGCTTCTGCCCAAAAGTTCTTAGGAAGACCACTAGCAATAAGCATTGTTCTAGTCATGTCTTCTAGGGTACGATTTTTTCGTTCAACCACCCCATTCTGCTGGGGTGTTCTCGGGGCTGAGAAGTTATGATCAACACCATGTTCATTACAAAAGTTTGTAAAACTTGCATTTTCAAATTCAGTACCATGATCAGACCTCAAGCTTACCAATGAGTGTCCTACTCTCTTTTCAATCCTTTTGAGAAGGGCAATAAACTTCTCAAAGGTTTCATTCTTGGATGTCAAGAATAAAGTCCAAGTAAATCGAGAGTAATCATCCACAATTACGAGCACATACCTCTTCCCTCCTCTACTAGCTATCCTCATGGGACCACATAGATCAATATGCAATAATTCAAGAGGTCGGGTAGTGCTTACACACTTTTTAGATTTTAAAGAAGATCTGACTTGTTTTCCTTTTGCACAAGTTTCACATACCTTGTCATCATTATACTTGATGGAAGGTAGTCCCACAACCAAATCTTTGGAAACAAGTTTGTTTAACAAGGACAGGCTTGCATGACCTAGTCTCTTGTGCCATAGCATTATATCATCATTTAATGCATTTAAACAAGTCAGATTATTTTGGGGAAGAGTGGAAATACAAACTTTATAAACATTTTGACATCGCTTCCCCCTCAACACAACATCTCCTGTGTCGCCATTCACAACCAAGCAACGTGTTTTTGAAAACAGTACTAGGTTGTTCTTGTCACACAGTTGGGACACACTTAGCAAATTGAGTTTTAACCCATCAACTAAGTGCACATTATCAATTGAGTGGGAGAGAGTTTTACTAATATTACCTATACCGACAATTGTCCCAAACTTGCCGTTTCTAAATGCTACACTCCCACCATTCAATGTAAGTGAGAGAAAATTTGATCTTTCACCAGTCATGTGTCGTGAACACCCACTATTAACAAACCACAACTGCCTGTTTTCAAGGGTGTTAGTGGGGTTGTTCGTAAGGTTGTTCTCTCTCACTTCAGCCTGCAAAACAAATCACGGGTTAGTTTTGGGAACCCAGATCCACTTGGGTCCCATTCTTTTAGACATGTAAAGCTCATCTTTTCTAATCCAGATTTGTTTCACATACCTTTCATTCTTTTCATTGGCATGTTTTCTTAAAGGGCAAGTGTATCTATAATGACCCGTTTTACCATAATGAAAGCAAACGATGTTTTCAGGTAATCCCACATACTTTCTATGTATTGGGTAAACGGTCCGTTTATGCTTGTAACCAAGTCCCTTTTTGTTTCTACTGTGATGAGTGTTTAACCAATCAAGGGCTTGTGAAGATTTGTTCCAGCGTTTTTTTGTGGCAAGATCAGTTTCTAATTTTTCTATGGTGGCATTCAAGCTCTGCTTTTCATTTAGCAGGGATTCAACTATTTCTTCCACTTCAAAGAGTTTTTTCTCTACTTGTGTATAATCGCCTTCTTTTAGAAAGAGGTCTTCTCTAAGCACGTTAATATTCTCATGTAAACCGAGTTTTTCATTTTTGAGAATTTCATTTTCAAGCTCTAGGTCACGAACTTCTCTTTTTAGATCAGCACAGGTGTCTATCAAATTATATAGAAGTTCTTCTAAAGTGGCTTTGTTAAGACCATGTACCTTGTTCTTGAGATCTGAGAAGCTGATTGTTGATTCATCATCTGAATCTGAATCACTTTGTGCCATAAGTGCTACGACCCCTTCTTCAGCTTCAGATTCTCCTTCATCCTCAGAGGAATCTCCCCAAGCAGCCAGCATAGCTTTCGAGAATCGCTTGCCCAGATTGTTTACAGGGTGTTTTCGACCCTGTTTTCGAGGGTGTTCGGGCATCTGATCTTCTCGAAGCAGAGGGCAATTTTTGACTAAGTGATCTGGTTTGCCGCACTTGAAACACCCTGTGAGCTGTTCTTTGGGGGTGTTTCTGGACTTACTGAAGTCTTTTCTTTTGTTGTTCTCCTTGACCTTTTTGAAGAATTTCTTGAATTTTCTGGACATTAGGGCCATATCTTCATCTTCAAGGTCAGAGTCAGTGTCCTCATGTGCTTTCAAGGCAAGCCCACGATCCTTCTTTTGCTCCTCTCTTTGCTGTGAGTTCTTTCGGAGTTCATAGGTCTGGAGATTACCAATCAACTCGTCGAGGGTGATCTTGTTCATGTCTTTAGCCTCTTGGATGGCTGTTACTTTGGCCTCCCACGTACGAGGTAAAATTTTGAGGATTTTCCTCACCAACTCTTCAGTGGTGAAAGATCTTCTCAGGGATTTTAACTCGTTCGTGATGTGGGTAAACCGTGTATACATATCCATCACAGTCTCACGATCACCCATATCAAACAACTCATATTGTCGCATAAGTAGCTCAATTCTAGATTGTCTAACTGGACTCGTACCTTCATGAGCAACTTGCAGGGCGTTCCAGATAGCTTGGGCTGATTCACACTCAGAGATGCGAGTGTATTCATCGGGTCCTAGGCCAAAATATAGAAGCTTTTTGGCCTTGGCATTTTTCTTCATCTTTTTGTAGTCCTCGGCATCAAACTCATGAGGTTCTTTGGGAGCTGTTTTTCCTTCAGGAAGGGTTTTTATGGGAACAAAAGGCCCGTTCTTGATGAGCATCCATAACTCATAGTCTTCAGCTTGTATATAGTTCTCCATCCTATTCTTCCACCAACTATAGTGTTGGCCATTGAAGTAAGGAGGGCGAGTAATGGATTGTCCTTCAAGAATTCCTTGTGGAGTACTCATCTTCAGAATCTCTCAAGGTGTTAACCTTTTGTAGGAGAACCTGGCTCTGATACCACTTATTAAATTCGTGAGTATACAACCACAAGAGGGGGGTGAATTGTGGTGTCTGATTTTCGCATTGTAAATAACAAACACCCTCACAGAGGTTATTCTCAGATGACAAACACCCTAGTGACTTGTTTGCAGGGTGTGTTCTCAAATATTGCAAATGCGAAAATCACCAAGATAAATGCGGAAAATAAAGCACACACACAATTTTTACGTGGAAAACACCTCTAGCCCAACTGAGGTGTGAAAACCCACGACCTACCTCGTGTAGGATTTAACCACTTTCACTAACGGGCTTCACACGTTACAAATGTAACACACCTTGTTACACCTTGCAACCACGTAACCTTCTTTTCTAAGAAAGGTTACACCACGTCCAAATCTCACCAGATTGGACACGTCCAAAGTCCACACGACTGAAGACCACTCACTCACTTTTCTGATCCAAGATCAGGGTTACAAAACACCTTACGGGGGTGCTTCTGATTTAAGCAGTTGTAAGGTACAATGAGGTCCTAGTATGCCAATATGTTGAAAGCTCAGTTTAAACACAACTTGTCTCGGTTTTTCTTTTCTCAAGCGTAACTCGAAAAATTCTTCTCACTAGAAAAACCACTTTTGAAATTTTCCTTTTTTTGCGTATGTTGTGTATGTTTCTCGTGTTTTTTCCTCTATCTTCCTCTGTGCAAATGGGAGTGAAATGCTGAGATTTTAAACACAAAATCCAACGGTCAAAAACAAGGAGAGGTGAAAGAATCAGCTAAGTAGAGAAAACGATTTTCAAGCAAGAAATACTCCCCAACGGCTGGTGATAAATTTTTTCCAAAATATATGGGATTTGTTATCTTAAGAGATAACCCTTATCTTCCCATAGCCGTGAAGAAGATTCAAATGACAACCGGAAATCTTCAACTTTTGAAATTTTATCATATCCGAAAATATAGGCAAAGGGAATCTTTTAGTTTTGGCAATTCTCCCAAAACCTATTTTCGCAAATATCCCATAATATTTTCAAGAAATATTCTTTCCAGAACAATAGCAATCTTGGAATTTAAAGAAAGTATTCTGGAGATCTTGGCCAACCGAAATGAATTTTCAAAGATAACCGGATATGGCCACTTTAGTTCAGAAACACCCTAGGCACCCTGTTTGCAGGGTTGTTCGCAACTGGTGTTCTGAAGCACTTAGCGCAAATACCGATTCAAGAGATGTTCAAAATGACGTTTTCAATATTGGCATATTAACAAGAGTCTAAATAAATAAAACCTATATACCCAAGACTTCTTGTTTTGAGCCAGTCATCTTGTCCAAGATTTATAGAGCTGCTGTGAACACCAAGGCCACCTTGTTTGCTGGGGTTGTTCTTTGCATTGCTAGAGTTCAGGAACACGCTTTACAATCAACTGTCGAGATGGTGTTCTTGACTTAATATAGACTCACCAAGTAAAACCTGTCTAGAAGACATTCTCACATGTAGCAAACCAGTTAATACAATAAAGATCACAAACACCAGTTAGGCCTGTTTGGAGATCGTGTTTGGAGCAACATTACTTAGATAAATTTTTACACTTGGATTTGTCATCATCAAAACTAAATATAATAACTCAACAAATTCCCCCCTTTTTGATGATGACAAACCAAGTGACCATATTGACAAATATTAAAAACAAATTTGAGAACCATGTATGCTGATTGATTTGGTCATCCACTAAGGTCCGAGTGTTCCAAATTGAAAGAGGATCAATATTTGTCAAGTAATGGTTCGTCTTCCCCCTTTTGGCATCATTAAAAAGCAAGAACAACATTGAAAGAAAAAAGTAACGGGTGGTTGCAAAACAGTTACGACAGGTAAGCACGCAGAGAACAATGCCAAGTGCAATGCTAAATAAAAACAACAAGGGGAGGAGAGGAGAGCGAGAGAACAATCTATACAATCAAGGGGTAGGGTGTGGTCTTGATTGCAGTGGAGGAATACTGGCAGCGAGATCAGAGAGGAGTGCAAGGAGTTCTTCGTGGTGTTTAGCTGAGATGGCCTTCTCTGCTTCAAGAGCAGACTTCACAGCAGAAAGCTCTTCTTTGAGGCGTGCATTATCCTCAAGA
The DNA here is from genome assembly GCA_029747015.1 of Carnegiea gigantea. Classification (NCBI taxonomy): domain Eukaryota; kingdom Viridiplantae; phylum Streptophyta; class Magnoliopsida; order Caryophyllales; family Cactaceae; genus Carnegiea; species Carnegiea gigantea. The sequence continues at coordinate 406,051 of JAKOGI010000326.1, forward strand.
ACAGCTTCAACGGTGGAACTGGGTTTCTCAGAACCAGGAGGTCGAGGTGGTCGAAGACCCTGTTTGTGAGTTGACCCATGGCCAACGTCAAAGTCACACCCCATTAGGGTGTCAACGCCAATTTCATCAATCAGTTGAGTTGGCACTCTCCGTTTAAGCTCAATACCAAAGTGCTCAAACACCTTGGTCAGCAAGAACCCATACCCGAGATCATGGTTTCGGGTGGTGTTCGCAATTCGCCCAATGTGGCGAATCATGATAGCAGGAAGATTTATGGGTTCCTCCCTATCCAAGAAGTCGACCACGCACTGATCAAAAAGGTCTGCTGAGTTTCTCCCTTGACCCCTTGGAATCACGTTCTTAATGACGAACATGAAAAACAGTTGGTGAAAAGGGATTAGATCACCCTTTTTTATAGAGGAGGGTGTTCTCAGGCTCTGTTTCTGGCTGACCCGCTTGGATATCTCCAGGAGCCTGGCTGTCTCTAGGACAGTTTTGTCCTCCCTCACATACACAGCAAATCCACGCGAGGGGATGCCCAGAATGTCACCAAGAGTGGCTGCATCAAAGGAGAAATGCCACTCATTGACAGCACTTGTCACCACCCCATTTGTGACAGAGCAGTTGGCATAGAAGTCAGCCAACTCGGGCACAGAACACCCTTGCTGGGTGTTTGCAAACAACTCAAGCCAGCCTTGGGCTCGAAGCTTGGTCAAGAACACCCCCAGCCCAAGTTCCTGAAGGAAGGGTATGTTCACTACCTTCCCCCTTACAACATTGCGCCGGAGGAATTGCGCGTGTTTCTCAGACAGGGGAGAGGGAGCGGACAATTTGGTCTTTTTGATTTGAGGAGCCGGGGATGCAGTTTTGGAAAGAGGGGTTGTTTTCGGTTTCCTCTTGAGGGTTGTTTTTGAGGCTGAAGGTTTAGAAGAAGTGGTGATTGGTTTTGAAGGGTTTTGTTCATCAGACGATTCTAAGAACACGGGGGTCCCTTGTTTGAAGGAGGGATCCTCGGAATCAGAACCAGAAAGGCTCGAGGAGGAAGAGGAAATCTCCTCAATAACTGGAGCAGAAGGTTTGGCGGATTTGGGGGTCGATCTGAAAGCAATTCTCGCAGATTTGCAAGAAGGTTTAGAAGGAGGAGAAGAGGGAGTTAGAGAGGGGCGAGACCTTGGTGGTGGTCGTGTTCTTGGCGTTCGGGTGCGCCTAGCCACCATCTTTACCCTTTTTCTCTTCTCTCCAGTTTGAGAGACTAGAGGAACAGAGTCATCCCCTTAGACAGGACTATCTTCTGTTTTCTCACCAGAGTCCTCCTTCAGATCCATGAACAAATCATCGAAGAACGCATCCCCTGTTCTTTGAGTTGTTTCTGGGAATAGCGCAGAAGAACAGGGTTCAAAATCCCCAAAGAGGGTTTCTGGGTTCTCCAAGAATTGGTCTTGGAAACCCAAAGAACCAGCAACAGCTTCAGAAGAAATGGGACAAGGGATTGTTCCCACATACACCACTAATTTCCAACCGAAGGAGTAGGGAATATCATTCAACTCAAGCCTAATACTTTTGAGGTTTAACCGATTGAGATACCCGAAGATTGTGTGGATAATTGGGCGAGGAGGAGCCGGAATCGAGGGTGTAATCATGTTGTTACTCTCAGAGATTGATGAAGAATCAGTTTTGGGAGCCATTATCGCAAGGAAGAATTTCGGGTTTTGAGGGTTTTGCTAGGGTTTGAAAGCAAGAACAGATGAGAGATCAAGACGGGAAAGACAGACGCACGCAAGGGGGTTTTTTAAACTCCCTACCCGTTATGAAGGGCCACCTAGGGAACACCTAGAATTTAAGTAGGCAGCATACGTTAATGACAATTAAGGCATACCTGTTCGAGCCGCCTATTCTTGAACATGCTTCTCTCATTCCAAGGTCTGTCATGAATACTCTTTCTCCATCTCCCAAGGCAGCAGTCTTCACATATAATCATAGTAGCACACAAGACTGAGGTACTCTTTCTATCAACTAGGAATCCTCTTCTTTAAGGTATCCGTTGAGGAATGCACTTTTCACGTCCATTTGATATAGCTTGATTTCCATATGAGCTGCAAAGGCTATTAAGATTCGAATAGCCTTAATTCTAGTAACTGGTGCAAAGGTTTCTTCATAATCGATCCCTTCTTCTTGATTATACCCTTGAACAACCAGCCATGCCTTGTTCCTAGTGGCTGTTCCTGACTCATCCAGTTTGTTTCGGAACACCCACTTGGTTCCAATGATTTTTCTCTCAGCCGGTCGAGGTACAAGGTACCACACTTTGTTTCTTTCAAATTGATGAAGCTCTTCTTGTGTAGCCGTGATCCAATCTGAATCTGCAAGAGCTTCATTCACACTTTTTGGCTCAATGTTAGAAAGAAAAGCATAGAAAGCACAAAAATTCTTAAGTTTAGATATAGTTTGCACTCCAGTATTAATATCTGACAAAATTTGATCAAGAGGGTGCGAACTATGGTGCTTCCATGGTCTTGGATTAAGTGGATCCACAGACACATGCTCTGTTCTAACTGAAACGTGTGTAGGATCAGGCTCAAGAACACCTCCTGATCCTGTTTCTGCACCTGTTTGCAAGCTTGTTCCTGAAGAGCATGGTTCCGAACATGGTTCAACGGTGTTTCCCCCTGTTTGGTTCTCACCTTGCCTGCCATTTTGAGGAACAGCTTCTGTACCTGTTTTTTTCAGGCTGTTCTCACCTTGTTTTTCTTGGTTCAACGATTCCTTTTGGACAAGACCTAATTTAAACTCTTCATTCTGTGCATCACTCTCATTCAAAGAGTTAGATTCATCAAAAAACACATGCACACTTTCCTCAACACACAAGGTTCTTTTGTTAAGGACTTTGTATGCCTTACTGTGAGAGGAATAACCAAGAAATATTGCCTCATCCCTCCTTGGATCAAACTTTCCTAAGGCATCTTTCCCATTGTTATGCACGAAACATCTACAACCAAATGTTCTTAGATGCATAATGTTGGGTTTTCTGCCTTTGAGAAGTTCATAAGTAGTTTTGTTCAAAATGGGTCTAATCATGCATCTATTTATAATGTAACATGATGTGTTCAAGGCTTCTGCCCAAAAGTTCTTAGGAAGACCATTAGCAATAAGCATTGTTCTAGTCATGTCTTCTAGGGTACGATTTTTTCGTTCAACCACCCCATTCTGCTGGGGTGTTCTCGGGGCTGAGAAGTTATGATCAACACTATGTTCATTATAAAAGTTTGGAAAACTTGCATTTTCAAATTCAGTACCATGATCAGACCTCAAGCTTACCAATGAGTGTCCTACTCTCTTTTCAATCCTTTTGAGAAGGGCAATAAACTTCTCAAAGGTTTCATTCTTGGATATCAAGAATAAAGTCTAAGTAAATCGAGAGTAATCATCCACAATTACAAGCACATACCTCTTCCCTCCTCTACTAGCTATCCTCATGGGACCACATAGATCAATATGCAATAATTCAAGGGGTCGAGTAGTGCTTACACACTTTTTAGATTTTAAAGAAGATCTGACTTGTTTTCCTTTTGCACAAGCTTCACATACCTTGTCATCATTATACTTGATGGAAGGTAGTCCCACAACCAAATCTTTGGAAACGAGTTTGTTTAACAAGGATAGGCTTGCATGACCTAGTCTCTTGTGCCATAGCATTATATCATCATTTAATGCATTTAAACAAGTCAGATTATTTTGGGGAAGAGTGGAAATTCAAACTTTATAAACATTTTGACATCGCTTCCCCCTCAACACAACATCTCCTGTGTCGTCATTCACAACCAAGCAACGTGTTTTTAAAAACAGTACTAGGTTGTTCTTATCACACAGTTGGGACACACTTAGCAAATTGTGTTTTAACCCATCAACTAAGTGCACATTATCAATTGAGTGGGAGAGAGTTTTACCAATATTACCTATGCCGACAATTGTCCCAAACTTGCCGTTTCCAAATGCTACACTCCCACCATTCAAAGCTGTAAGTGAGAGAAAATTTGATCTTTCAGTAGTCATGTGCCGTGAACACCTACTATCAACAAACCACAACTGCCTGTTTTCAAGGGTGTTAGTGGGGTTGTTCGTAAGGTTGTTCTCTCTCACTTCAGCCTGCAAAACAAATCACGGGTTAGTTTTGGGAACCCAGATCCACTTGGATCCCATTCTTTTAGACATGTAAAGCTCATCTTTTCTAATCCAGATTTGTTTCACATACCTTTCATTCTTTTCATTGGCATGTTTTCTTAAAGGGCAAGTGTATCTATAATGACCCGTTTCACCACAATGAAAGCAAACAATGTTTTCAGGTAATCCCACATACTTTCTATGTATTGGGTAAACGGTCCGTTTATGCTTGTAACCAAGTCCCTTTTTGTTTCTACTGTGATGAGTGTTTAACCAATCAAGGGCTTGTGAAGATTTGTTCCAGCGTTTGTTTGTGGCAAGATCAGTTTCTAATTTTTTCTATGGTGGCATTCAAGCTCTGCTTTTCATTTAGCAGGGATTCAACTATTTCTTCCACTTCAAAGAGTTTTTTCTCTACTTGTGTATAATCGCCTTCTTTTAGAAAGAGGTCTTCTCTAAGCACGTTAATATTCCCATGTAAACCGAGTTTTTCATTTTTGAGAATTTCATTTTCAAGCTCTAGGTCACGAACTTCTCTTTTTAGATCAGCACAGGTGTCTATCAAAATATATAGAAGTTCTTCTAAAGTGGCTTTGTTAAGACCATGTACCTTGTTCTTGAGATCTGAGAAGCTGATTGTTGATTCATCATCTGAATCTGAACCACTTTGTGCCATAAGTGCTACGACCCCTTCTTCAGCTTCAGATTCTCCTTCATCCTCAGAGGAATATCCCCAAGCAGCCAGCATAGCTTTCGAGAATCGCTTGCCCAGATTGTTTACAGGGTGTTTTCGACCCTGTTTTCGAGGGTGTTCAGGCATCTGATCTTCTCGAAGCAGAGGGTAATTTTTGACTAAGTGATCTGGTTTGCCGCGCTTGAAGCACCCTGTGAGCTGTTCTTTGGGGGTGTTTCTGGACTTACTGAAGCCTTTTCTTTTGTTGTTCTCCTTGACCTTTTTGAAGAATTTCTTGAATTTTCTGGACATTAGGGCCATATCTTCATCTTCAAGGCCAGAGTCAGTGTCCTCATGTGCTTTCAAGGCAAGCCCACGATCCTTCCTTTGCTCCTCTCTTTGTTGTGAGTTCTTTCGGAGTTCATAGGTCTGGAGATTACCAATCAACTCGTCGAGGGTGATCTTGCTCATGTCTTTAGCCTCTTGGATGGCTGGTACTTTGGCCTCCCACGTACGAGGTAAAATTCTGAGGATTTTCCTCACCAACTCTTCAGTGGTGAAAGATCTTCCCAGGGATTTTAACTCGTTCGTGATGTGGGTAAACCGTTTATACATATCCATCATAGTCTCACGATCACCCATATCAAACAACTCATATTGTCGCATAAGTAGCTCAATTCTAGATTGTTTAACCTGACTCGTACCTTTATGAGCAACTTGCAGGGCATTCCAGATAGCTTGGGCTGATTCACACTCAGAGATGCAAGTGTATTCATCGGGTCTTAGGCCAAAATATAGAAGCTTTTTGGCCTTGGCATTTTTCTCCATCTTTTTGTAGTCCTCGGCATCAAACTCATGAGGTTCTTTGGGAGTTGTTTTTCCTTCAGGAAGGGTTTTTATGGGAACAAAAGGCCCGTTCTTGATGAGCATCCATAACTCATAGTCTTCGGCTTGTATATAGTTCTCCATCCTATTCTTCCACAAACTATAGTGTTGGCCATTGAAGTAAGGAGGGCGAGTAATGGATTGTCCTTCAAGAATTCCTTGTGGAGTACTCATCTTCAAAATCTCTCAAGGTGTTAACCTTTTGTAGGAGAACCCGCTCTGATACCACTTGTTAAATTCGTGAGTATATAACCACAAGAGGGGGTGAATTGTGGTGTCTGATTTTCGCGTTGTAAATAACAAACACCATCACAGAGGCTATTCTTAGATGACAAACACCCTAGTGACTTGTTTGCAGGGGGTGTTCTCAAATATTGCAAATGCGAAAATCACCAAGATAAATGCGGAAAATAAAGCACACACACAATTTTTACGTGAAAAACACCTCTAGCCCAACTGAGGTGTGAAAAACCACGACCTACCTCGTGTAGGATTTAACCACTTTCACCAACGGGCTTCACACGTTACAAATGTAACACACCTTGTTACAACTTGCAACCACGTAACCTTCTTCTCTAAGAAGGTTTACACCACGTCCAAATCTCACCAGATTGGACACGTCCAAAGTCCACACGACTGAGGACCACTCACTCACTTTTCTGATCCAAGATCAGGGTTACAAAACACCTTACGGGGTGCTTCTGATTTAAGCAGATGTAAGGTACAATGAGGTCCTAGTATGCCAATATCTTGAAAGCTTAGTTTAAACACAACTTGTCTCGGTTTTTCTTTTCTCAAGCGTAACTCGAAAAATTCTTCTCACTAGAAAAACCACTTTTGAAATTTTCCCTTTTTTGCGTATGTTGTGTATGTTTCTCGTCTTTTCTCCTCTATCAAATGGGAGTGAAATGCTGAGATTTTAAACACAAAATCCAACGGTCAAAAACAAGGAGAGGTGAAAGAATCAGCTAAGTAGGAAAACGATTTTCAAGCAAGAAATACTCCCCAACGGCTAGTGATAAATTTTTCCCAAAATATAAGGGATTTGTTATCTTAAGAGATAACCCTTATCTTCCCATAGCCGTGAAGAAGATTAAAATGACAACCAGAAATCTTCAGCTTTTGAAATTTTATCATATCCGAAAATATAGGCAAAGGGAATCTTTTAGTTTTGGCAATTCTCCCAAAACCTATTTTTGCAAATCTCCCATAATATTTTCAAGAAATATCCTTTCCAGAAAAATAGCAATCTTGGAATTCAAAGAAAGTATTCTGGAGATCTTGGCCAACCGAAATGAATTTTCAAAGATAATTGGGTATGGCCACTTCAGTTCAGAAACACCCTAGGCACCTTGTTTGCAGGGTTGTTCGCAACTGGTGTTCTGAAGCACTTAGCGCAAATACCGATTCAAGAGGTGTTTAAAATGACATTTTCAATATTGGCATATTAACAAGAGTCTAAATAAATAAAACCTATATACCCAAGACTTCTTATTTTGAACCAGTTATCTTGTCCAAGATTTGTAGAGCTGCTGTGAACGCCAAGGCCACCTTGTTTGCTGGGGTTGTTCTTTGCATTGCTAGAGTTCAGGAACATGCCTTACAATCAACTGTCGAGATGGTGTTCTTGACTTAATATAGAATCACCAAGTAAAACCTTTTTTGAAGACTTGTTCTCACATGTAGCAAACCAGTTAATACAATAAAGATCACAAACACCAGTTAGGCCTGTTTGGAGATCGTGTTTGGAGCAACATTATTTGGACAAATTTTTACACTTGGATTTGTCATCATCAAAACTAAATATAATAACTCAACAAGGGAGATGATGATGAAAATTATATCAATTATAACAATCTAAAACAATTATTGTTATATGACTTGAGCTTTGTATGGAGGATTGGATAATCCGACGTAATGAAACTTGGATGATTCTTAACGATGTTGGCCAAAGGACCCATGGGATATAGACTTTGCAAATGACCCGTTTTTAATTATCTAATTTAATGAGTGGATAAAATAGTTTGAGTTTTAACTTAAATTTGGAAACTCAGCTTGAACTAATGTCAAAATAATAAAATAGCCTGATTTAAATCAAATTTGACTCGACTTAAAACTTTATTTATACTAACTACCTTTTAATCACAGATGATGCATGTGTAATTAGCTATCTAGCTATGTAATATATTTATACATTTTTTTGGGTAAGAGGTAGGGGTGAGCCTGTAATACTTATTCATTACTAATAACCCGAGGCCAAAATATCCCATAGACATCCTCGAATAACTTATTGAGGGAGTTTGGTGGAGATGTATAAACAATTGTGGCAGAATTTTGATCAACTATCGTAACTCCTGTATTAGCCAAATAATCTGCAACCCGGTTTGCCTCCCCATAGCAATGGCCACTTTGACTAAAACAACTCTTGAACTCCTTAATTATGAAGTAGTATGGTTGATGTTTTTCACAATTCTGTATTTTTTTCAGACCAACATGAGAATCCATATGGATTTCAATCGTTTAGAATCCAACTTCCCTAGCGATACGAAGGCCTTTTAGTAATGCTAAGGTTTCTTCTCTTACTGAAGTGCAGCAGCCCAAGTTGTAGGCAAACACTTAGATCCTATTACCATAGTGTCCACTAAAGACGCCTCCACCACCTGCAGGCCCAGGATTATCCCTGGATGCGCCATTTACATTGAGTTTGATCCAGCCTTAATTGGGTGCGTACCACAGGATTAAAGCTTCAGCTTTTTGATGACTTACAGGGTGTTTGCATTGAAGCCCAGGCTCGTCGAAGGCCTTTATAATTTCTGACGCTCTTAATTTGATGGAAGTCGATCGTTGTGGTTGTTGAAACTCAGGATTGTTAAAGCATCTCTTGTTTCTCCACTTTCAAAGCCACCATGTTGTTGTGGCAAAGATAGTAACCCAGTTTGTGGGGTTGTAGATGAAGCTCCCAAGTTTGTGACCAACCAAGCCTTTGGGGGTGATGAGAAAAACTCATTCAACTGCGCAGATGGAAAAAGTCAAACCCATACTTCCTTTGCTACAGTGCAGCTGTGTAATAGGTGTAGTGTGATTTCTTCCCCATCAAGGCATCCCTTACGATGAGGATCATCAACTAGCCCTTTAATATATCTGTTGTAGTTTGTCATCATCCTATCATGCCCTATAAGCCAAAGGAAACAAGGCATTCTTTGGGGGGCATGGCTTGCTAGATTAGTGTCCACATCATGTTAATTTCTTCTTGAAGGTCCACTCGAACAATGGATATGGCTGATTTAAAACTAAATCTCCCATGCAAGGCTCCATGGCAAACTAGTTGATCCTTATGTTCCTCTCCCTGAGTGAGCTCATATGTCACAATCTTCATCACCACTTCTCTTGGAAGTACATTCTTGAAGAGATTCCACTTCCACACCAAAACTATTATCCCAAAGTTCTTCGACACTGCAGTCTTGAATATAAGCGGGATGTCTTGCAAAGCTTGCTAGTATAATGGAGTATTATCCACCTAGTTTTGGCGCCAAAATAAGGTTCTTCTCCAATTTCCAACTTCATTGCCTATCCCTTGCTTGAGATACTTGCTATTTTCCAAAATTCCTCTCCATATGTTCGAAACATCTAATTTAGGTTCGAACATATCGGCGTCACTCGATTTTTGCTGTATTTGGCAAGCAAAACTTGTGACCAAACTTGTGGCCAAACTTGTGACCATTATTTTTCCTAATTGAAAGAAAACCTAAGTCCCCTAATGGTTTTGATTGGTAATATGGCTCCAATAAACATTGTGGATCTTGTGTGATTGTTCTGTGGCCCCCTAAAGGAACTGTCTTGATTTCCTATCTACTTTAACATATAGTGGGTGGGGCAACCTCACCGCCTGCGTAGCATAAGAAGGTATGGATGCAATCGTAGATTGTATAAGCGTGGCATGTCCAACTATGGAGAAAGTTTTGGATTTCCATCCCACTAGCCTTCTATCCACCCTTTCTGAAATTTGACAAAGTGTCTATTTTGTGATCCTTCCATTGATGGTGGGTAGCCCAACGTATACCATGGTCAAGGGTACATGGAATACCCAGTTCAGCGTAAATTTGCTCTTGTAGTCCCTCATCTGTGTTCTTTGAGAAGAACACTGCTGATTTTTGCAAACTAACTCGTTGATCAAATACAAAGCATAAATGGCTTAGGCAAGTTTTGATAGTTCGTGCTTGTACTATCCATGCTTCTCCAAATAGTATCAAGTTTCAGTAAAGAAAAGATTGGAGAGCAATGGGCCTCCATGACTAGCTGCAATTGGTTTCCATTCCCCCTTGGCAATATCCTCTTGAATGAGGTAGTTGAGTCTTTCTATGCATAACATGAAAAGGTAAAGGGAAAGGGGATCCCATTTCCTTACTCCTCCAGATGGCGCAAAGGGTATTATCTTATATCCATTCTGCAACATGTTGAAATTTGAGCTCTTTGAACAGTCCATAATGACCTTAACCAACTTGATAGGAAGGCACAAGTCCAACAATGTTTCATACATGAATTTTTATCAAAATCAATCACAGGCCTTCCGTAGATCAATTTTAATTGCCATGTAGCCTTTAGAACCTTGTTTTTACCTCATTGAATGGAGCATTTTGGAGCATTTCTTGAATAATTATTGTATTATTCGTAATTTGCTAATTGGGAATGAAGCTTGTTTGAATTGGGGACATAACCTTGTCAAGAAGGAGTTTCAGTCGATTCACAATCATTTTTGTGATGACCTTATATGCTACATTGCATAGCCCAATAGGCCATAGCTAAGTGACTTTATGAGGGTTCTCAATCTTAGGAATGAGTACTAAAAGTCTGTCATTAAACCCTTCTGCCATAGCCCTTCCCTCTAGCACTTCAAGTGAGACTTGGATAATTTTATTCCCTATCAAGCCCCAAAATTTTTGATAGGACAATGCTTGAAACCCATTGGGTATGGGGGTTTGTACAGGTCCATATCAAATTAAGCATTCTTGACCTCACAACTGGTATAGGGTCGCTCTAATGTTTGCAGCTCATTTTCAGTAAGCTGTGGAAATCAACTTACTGGTAGAATGTAGGCAAATATGGTGGATTTTTATCTCTATAGAGCTCTGTAAAGAACTGTCTTACAATTTTTTAAAGCTCCTCATTGTTATCAATCCAATTTCTATGTTGGTCTTAAAGAAAGCCAATCCTATTAGTCTTTTCCGAATAATGGTGCATAGATGGTAGATGCGGGTGTTGATCACCATCTCGAATAACCTTAGGCCTAGACTTTGAAAGCACAAAGTTGCTAGTTGATTAATAAAATCATCTACTTCTCAATGGAGTCTGACTTCTAGTTTTAAAAGGAAATGATTTTGGTTTTGACGTAATATTTTTTGGATACCTTCAAGTCTTGCCTAGAGCATTCGCTTTTTATAGAAGAGGTTGGCAAGCACAAGCTTATTCCATTCTTCTAGTGCGCTATAAACATGAGAGATGAGTTGATAAAGCGGCACACTTTGCTTCCAATTCTCTCTTAAATAATCGTCAAAGCAATCATGTGAGATCTAGGCTACCTAGAAGTGAAAAGGTATGTCCACGTTGTGAAAGGGAGCGAACCCAATAGTAGAGACAAGGAAGGGGTGGCGATCAGATTTGTTTTGAAGTCAATGACGTACACTAGCTTCCTCAAATTCCAATCTCCATTGCTCATGACAGAGACCCCGATCTAGTCTAGCATATTTCCTTTTTTCCATTGAGCTATCCTTGGCCCATGTGTATCTTGGGCCTGCGAACCTGAGCTCTATGCATTGGTTATTCCCAATCCAGCGCTTGAAATTATCACATCTTCTTGAGAGATCTTTACTGTAATTGAAATGTTCTATCATTTCTTTCATCATGTGAAAATCACCAGCTAACGGCCAAGGTCTGTTATAGTTTCATCCCAATATACTAAGCTCCAACCATAGATTCTGGCATGTCATCTCCTTAGGGCTTGCATAGGTAGTGGTGAAAAGCCAAGGACTTTCCCCTCTTCTTTCTACCTCCATAGTGAAATATTGAGGACTTAAGGAAATTAATTGGAGGTCAATTCTTTTAGTTTTCCAGAATAGCCAAATCCCTCTAGGAAAACCTTGAGCTTCTACCATATAGTTTCCATCAAAGTCAATTTTTCAACATACCTCATTAGCATTAGTGCCACTCATTCGAGTCTCTGCGAGAGCTAGAATAGAAGGGTTACAGAGCCTCAAGTGATCATTCAAAGTGTTTGTAAATTACTTACTGCCTGCACCTTGATAGTTCCATACCACTATGGATAAAAAAGCTTGAACTAGTGTTTGTGGATACATAAAAGCTTCAACAAGTAGAGAGAGCACATGCGCTTTAGTGAGCACTAGGCTTATGTCTTCTAGGTGAGACACCCTCACTATTAGCAAGCCCCTTATGAGGAGTTACCAATCTATATATTCTAGCACTTAAAATATTGGAATGCTCTTCTTACATGGGTTCTCCATGCTCAGCCATTCGAATCTTATGTGCATTACCTTTAGCTTCAGCTACTAGGGACATTCTATTTGGGTGGTCACCTGAGTGGAGAGGAGAGAGAATGTTAGGAATACCATCCTTCGTGTATCTTCGATGATTTAACACTTGGCGTGTTAAGTCTGGTGGTGCCTTGACTTGATGGTTAATTCTTAGGGGGGGTTGGTGGATCTCAGAAGAGAAATTTTCCTTTCGAGGAGTCTTCATAGATGGTTGAATTTAGGGGATTGAATATAGGCATGTGAGCTAGGCTTGCATGAGTAAATTGCTTTTCGGGTGGCCTGGTTAGGGTGTGCATCAAGGTTTCATGGGGAGAGTGGAATTCTCATAGCGTAGTCCATGTCAAATGCTACAATATCCCTCGAGTTAATATTTTCCAAATCTAGCTCCTTATTAGTTTTCATAGATTATTCCTCTAGATTTAGCTCCATATTCAAAGTATATGTTATCGGGTCAGGCTCATTTCTTTTTACAATGCACTCTTCCCCAATCTAGTCCTGCATGTCAAACCATATTTTTCTCAATAAGACTTTCATTATCCCAATTTAGAACTCCTCTCGAAGTGTCCAAAGGAGAGCCCTTCCCCAAATCTTCAAATATCGCAAAACGACATCCTTTTGATGTGGGTGATTAATTTCCTTTAGAAGTACTTCTTTACTTGAAGTTTTCTCCTTTCTTGCCTATATTGTCAACCGCAGTTCGAGTTGTATTCTTTGATAAATCGGTTCAGTTTTAATCTAGAGCATTGTTCTCATTGGTTTGGTCGTTTTTCTGCTTTGTGTTCTTCTATCGAACCTATTTCTTCATTATCATCCAAGGTCCAAATTCCTCCATGTATTCAGGCCTAGCCATTGGAGTAATGATGGTCGGATCGCGTCTGGTAGTTTTTTCTTGACCAGTAAGGTCCTGAACTACTTCAGGAGGGTGGTGGGACAAGGTTGTTCTCTATGGCCTACCTTAACCCACTTAAAGCATGTGAATTTAATTCCTTCACATTGAATTCTCTATATATGGAATTTTAAGAAAAACATGGATAATAGCGGTTTAGAGAGGCCAACTTCCACACTTAGTCTTGAAAAAAGACCTCGTTCTACATTGGTTGTAGTCTGGTCAAAGCTAGTGGCTCTACCCACCTTCCTGCCTTTGATCTTTGGAGATTCTTAATCAAAGTACCCAATGCTAATGTTTGGGATGCCCATCTTCGGATGGTAAGATAGTTGTCACCTATTGGCCACGATCCTTAGGTAAGATAGTTGTCACCTATGAGCCATGATCCTTGGGTAAGCAGATAATATAAACTTCCAAGTTTGTAAATCTTCTGATATGGTAGTCACAGCCAATAACAATAAGAGAGAAATCACCTCAAAGTTTTCGTTTTGATTTGTGACCTCTTTACAAGCATAGAAATCCCACCCCTTTTTCAAACAACTTGATTATTATAGCATTCTTTCATGGTTGTCAGAGTCGATGTTTTTATTCCTTTGCCAATCAAATTGTAGGACATCCTGGAGCTTCTTCAACATTGGGTTTTTTGATTATCATCATCGAATGTGTAATACTCCTCAAATTTTTAGACAGGGTTGGAATATGGTGAGTAAATCATGTTAAGGTTGTTTCTTGCCAGTGTATCCCTGAATGACCTTTTACGGTTTTATTATTGACATTTTTCCGCTTCTCCTTGAGTTTCACATATTGCCCTAACTTCCAGTTCCATCTGAGTCAATTGATCCTCTTAGGTGATTTGTTCAACATTGGCATTAAGTTTAATCTTCTTGTTTGCGCAACTAACAAAATTGAGTTCTTGAGAGGAGAGAGCGCTCTCTATATAACTCGCTATTGTTAATGTCGCACTATTTAGTTGTTGACCAATACTTTTATATATGTTACTAAAGAGAATTACATCTTTAATTTCTAAATATTTTGAGTAGTGTGAACTTCCCCTTAGCCTTTTATTTATTTATCATAATCCCCTTTATATAGAAGAATTTTATTTTCGTTATTCATATTATAACATAGCAAATAATTTATTTCTTTCTTACCTCATATAAAAATATCTTGTATGTTGCATTGACTATTGAAAGATAATTAAGGTTTCTTTTTGTTAATTTTCAAATCAGTTATAATTTAGAGATATTTTAGGAGTTAAAAGTAGCCCTTTACATAAGTTAGGAACTAAGTTAGGCATATACTATACACATATAGGAGTTAATTGGATAACATAATAAATACTTCTGTACTAGTCAATGGCTTAATGCTGCGCTTCCACATAATAATATGTATATTTGAATAGGTTTGAAGTTCACCTCATGCTATGTATTTGTGTTCATATTCAAAATAATTTGATTCTAAACTTAGTACAACTTAACTTTTAACTACAAATCTATCTACATTATATATATACAAGTTAATAGCCTTGTTTAACATAACTGGTTTCTTCTTTATTAACTTAACAATAAACATTACAAATCCCAGTTCTCCATACCGAAATGTATGTCTTATATAGGTGGAATCACACCAAAGCGGATGTGAGTATGGTGATGACAAAATTTAATTTTTAATATCCTAGATTGGACACTAACATTTCATAATAGAGTATGACACTGAAAGTAGGGTGCAAAATGTAAATGTGATAACACACTTGATGTGTTAGCGATGTTAGACGAACTCCAAAATATTGGCTTAGTCATCACCTAGGGACCTTTCGCTTAGGATTGAACCATTTCTATTAGTCGACTGAGTACAATTTCACAAGGTTGTTCTCTTAACTCTATTCTGGCACTCCTAACAGCTCTAATTGTGTTTTCACTCACGAGGGAGTAACAACTTTCTCTCTTAGTACAAGAAGTATGAATTTTAGCATAAGCATAATTATAAGAGTACAGCTCGTAGTGTGGCTCCCGCTTTCACCAGGTCTGGGAAGATCTAGATGTAGGTAGCTTTACATCTACCGGCATCCTTGCCCGTAAAGAAGCTGATTCCAAGAGACAATTACAAGAGTATAGAATAATATTCAAGTATAGCTCATTTGGTTATTGTCCTCTTGCACTTCAAAATGGTCTTGTGTATATAGCCTGATGACCCCATAAGACCATTATAGAGATCAGCGAGCTATCAGGAATCTTTCCCAAATATCTTTATTGATCTTGAACTATTTCAATGTCACCAAAAATAAGTGCCTTCTAAATTTATCTTCACTGTAAATGGTTGTTGCACATCATCCTTATGCTTCTCTATTAAATATGGAAACTTTGGACCTTGGAAAACAAAGATATAGTGTTCTTAATATTTCTGAATCTTAAATAACACGAAGTTAGCTTACATAATTGCATGTAAAATCAGTGTTACCAATCATATAATCAAATATATCCATGTAATATCTCAAATTCATTCAATTAGGTCCAATTACATGTTTATTATATATAACACTTCTACATCTATCAAGAATATTAAGGCAAATGGCACAATATACCTTTTATGAATATTCTAGCAATAATTAAGCACATTTTAAATATCCAAACATATTAGACCAAATTGATTAAGGCAATCTATCCATATATTTCAATGTCTAAACAAGGAAAATATGTCAAGAAAGATTTGTTAGACATCAATCAAATAGTCACAATAATATCAATAGATATTTAGCATATTCAGCATTTGATCAACAAAATGATGAATCTAGATACCATGGGTACAAATATAGAAATAATCACGTTAGCTAACACTAACTTAAAGTCAGCGTACACTGAGATACAATCATTGTTTAGGATATGCTTACTTTCACTCAATTGTTTATTTCAACATATAAAATCAAGATATTGTAAGCAATATAAACACCATGTATTATAATCCATCAGCAGACAACTCTAAGTGTATGTCAATGTCAAGTGACATCAAGATCAGTCTACTTTGAATTTTTCTTAGATTTTAATTTTTCTCTCATTAGTAAACACTTAATCTTCTCATGCACATTCACATGTCAAGAAAATACATAGCCATGTTAGAGCTATATAACGAAAGTATTACCCAAACTCGGTCTAAACTGAGCACATATCATTATCCAGACAACTCTGAATATAACATAAAGCTTTATAATAAATCAAACCATGTGAAATCAAACGTCACATATGTATATGATAAACCTCTAATTTTGCTTTTTGGTTCTTGATTTCCACTCTTCTCTATGTATTCCCTTGATTCACTGAGGAATTTGATCATATTTGCCTCTCTTTATTCATAATCATTTCATTTAGATGAATTTTCTTTTTCGTAAATACTTTGGCCCCAGTTTGAAGGAATTCATGTTCAATGACCTATAGATAAGAAAGGAACGAGGTTTTAGAGAGCGAAGAGGTTCGAGGAGTCGGTAGAAATACAGGGAACCCAGAGTTAAAGCCCAAACAATCTGCACAGCTATGCAGAATCACTAAAAAGTTGAAGACATGCATGAATGCCCCTATACATTTTGCACAACCATGCATGTAAGACCGAAATTTCCTGCAGTTTTGCAATGCTAGCCATGCACTTTTGCATGATCATTCATTCCATAGTTTTCACTGTGACTTAACTTTTCCTCGAACAAAAATTGGGCCTATCTTTTGACATTATTCTAAAATTTCGAGAGAGCATTTTCTAGAGGCGATCATGAGGGTTTGTTAGGTGGATTTTAGAGACTCTTTTGCATCAATTTGTGTTTGGAAAAGATTGTTCAATGATCATTATTGCTTTAATTCAAGTTCACTTTGTTCATATATTTGGATTGTGTAATTATTGCTTTTGACATGGCTAGAGGCTAAATCCCAATCTTAGGTTGTGAGTAGCCCATATTATGCTTAGTTGAATCATGATCTAGACTTTTATAAAATTTCCCCGAGCTTGTGTTTTGGATTCTTGCTCAGTACACCACTAGTTTGATGAAAGTCCCAAAAGAGAATCACTGTTCTTAATTAGGATTTTGGGGATTAACAAAGATTGAACCCTTTATCTAATGTGCCTTTGTGAGCGATTGGATTCCTTAATATGAAGACAATTAGGGTTCCAAATGGAACTAGAGATTAATCAATCTTGTGGCCCTTTTAATTTTAATCTCGTAAAAATAGATGATTATGGAAACTTGCCCAGTTTAATGATAGTTGAGAGAAGGCCTAGATGAGCAAAATTGTGTTATCTATCCGTTCCAAGCACAAACGAGGGTAGATTCAAAAGGTTTAGTGATCAATCTATTAGGCATAATAACATGGTGTATCCAAAAATAGGACCTTTATCATATGCTAGTAAATTCATTCTTTTAGCTTTATCGGAAGAGATGGCCTCTACTAACCACTACTGGTTCAGTGAAAGAACCAGTTTGAAGAGGAATAGTGGTAAGCATGATGTTGATGTGGTGGATCTTCTTACCAGTAAGGTTGATACACTTACACACGTATTTGATTAGCTTGGGGCCCCCAATCTTGGGAGTTCCTCTAGTATGGTGTGTGAAGTAGAAGTTATATGTAAGATCCATGGTATTCAGGGGCATGTAGCGGCTGACTGTCAATGCAACTTCCAATGAGTTGAACATGCCAATGCCATACAAAATTTCAATCCACACCCATAAAAAAGCAATAGTCAAACACATACAATCGAAGATGGAGAAATCACCCAAATTTCTCCTACAAAAATACTAACACCTTGCCACCCAATGCCACTCAAGCCCATGGCTTTCAATACAAAGATCCCTAGAACGCACCTCCCTAACTTCCTCAACAAAAGTCTGATCTGGAAAGTCTTATAGAGTTTTTTTATCCAAACTCAAACCAGGACTAATGAAGCTCTTGGTAAGTCAGTCAATCAGTTGAGTTCTAAGTTTGAGACATTGTCCACACATCAAAATATATTAGAAAACATATTGCACGAATCGCCCAGTAAATAAGCCATCTTTCTAGACCCTAAGGACATCGGCCAAGTCAACTTGAGACCAATCCTATGGCTCAGATGAATGCTATTACTCTGAGGAGTGAGATGGAATTGGTGGATCCCAAAATGTTCGTGAGGCAAGACAAGGGTAAGGTTGAGGGAGACGGTGATGCTGGGTAGGAGGTTCCAGTTGAAATTTTAAGTGAGAAGTAGAGGTGGCAATGAAACTTGCACACATTTAAAACCCACAAAACTCACTCCATTTAAAACCGAAATAGGGGTGAAAATGGGTTTTAAATGGGTATGGGATGAGTTTTGAAAAACGGGCACATGTATAGGTATGGGTATAGGTATAGCACTCACTCGGTTTTTTAATTTAAGTCCAATCTAAATCCTTCTAATAAAAAATTAGTCAACAGTGTACTTGATTCCACATTTCTAAACAATATATTCTCAAAATGTCATAGCTTTGCAATCTTATGATGACACAAATATATATTGTACTTTGATATGGGTTGCATGTGGGCATTAATTTTCATTCTCTATGTGAACCCAAATAAAACTCGCAAACATGCAAAACTTGATAGGTAGGGGTATGGATTTTATTTTTTAATACCCGATGGATATACGTACGGATATGGGTACAATTTTCGAAAATGGGTATGGGTGCAGGTACGGCTCAACCTACCTGGTTGTCATGCCTAGTGAGAATGATGTGGTTGAGAAGACACAGGAAGCCCAAGTTGAGAGTGCTTCATCTCCAGGGAATCCTTATAAGCCTCCTATTCTATATCCTCAAAGGCTCGTGAATGCTAGAGATAAGCACAAGTATGGCAGGTATTTGGAGATGTTGAAGAAATTCCATATTAACAATCACTTTTTGAAGGCTACTGCTGATATGCCCTCCCATGCCAAATTTCTAAGGGATATGCTCTTGAATAAAGGAAAGTTACTTAAGAACGCCACAGTATCCCTCAATACGGAATGTAGTGCCATAATCCAAAAATAAGCTTCCCCTTAAACTTTCAAATCC
Organism: Carnegiea gigantea; assembly: GCA_029747015.1. Classification (NCBI taxonomy): domain Eukaryota; kingdom Viridiplantae; phylum Streptophyta; class Magnoliopsida; order Caryophyllales; family Cactaceae; genus Carnegiea; species Carnegiea gigantea. The sequence continues at coordinate 425,235 of JAKOGI010000326.1, forward strand.
AGGCAGCTTTTTTCTGTTAGGAATGTTGTCATTAGTAAAGCACTATGTGATCTTGGGACTAATATAAGCCTCATGCCATATTCTATCCACAAGAAGCTTCAAATGGGTGATTCAAAATGCACCTTCATCTTGCTACAACTTGCTGATAGGCAGATGAAATACCCCATTGGCATTTTGAAAGATGTTCTCATGTAGGTAAGGGAGTTCTTCATTCCTTATGATTTTATCAACAAGAAAATAGAAGAAGATACCTATGTCCTATCATCTTAAGGGTGATCTTTTCCGGATATTGTGGAAGTTATGATAGATCTCAAGAACGGCAAGCTTTTTCTTTAAGTAGGGGATGAGAAAATGGAGTTCCCTCTACCACAGACTATGGTCACTCTAACTCTAGATGATACTTGTTACAGAGTTGATGTTTTAGAAAAGATCCTTAGTAGACAGGCCATGAATTGCCAAATTGTGGATGATTCCCTAGAGGCTGTTCTGATTGGTCGTGATGTGACTAACACTCAAAAAGGGAAAAGGAGGAGTATGCAAGGCTCCTCAACGCCTCCACTTCCTATACAACTAGGCAATTTCCTAAGGAAGTTCTCAATGTGGAAGTTCAAGCTTCAAAGGAGAAAAAGAAGAGTGCTCCTAAGGTAGACTTAAAATCTCTACCTTCCCACCTCAAGTATGAATTCCTTAGCCCTGATTCCACATTACCTGTTATTGTTAATGCGAAGCTTGATAGCATCCAACTTGAAAAATTATTGGATATTCTTAGATAGCATAAATGTGCCATTGAGTATAGCATTGATAATATGAAGGGAATTAGTCATGTACTCTAAATGCATCAAATTGATCTTGATGAGGGTCATAAACCTTCTAGACGACCCAAAAAGAGACTAAATCCTAATATGCAAAAGGTTGTGAAAAATAGGTTGTTAAACTACTTGAAATTGGATCATTTACCCTAGCTTAGATAGTGGGTTGGTGAGACCAGTTCAAGTAGTTCCTAAGAAAGGAGGCATGACTGTCATTAAGAATGAATGCAATAATTATAAAAGTTGAACAAAGCCACCCAAAAATATCATTTATCGCTTCCTTTTATTGTTCAGATGCTAGAAAGGTGGCAAGGCACTCTTACTTTTATGACTTGGATGGCTATTCTGGATTCTTTTAGATGATCAAGAGAAGACCACCTTCACTTGACCTTATGGAACCTTTGCATGCCGAAGGATGGCGCTTTGGGCTATATGACGCCTCTACCACCTTCTAGCGGTGCATAATAGTCATCTTTTCTGACTACGTTAAGTGCATCGTAGATGTGTTTATGGATGACTTCTTAGTTTATGAAGGTACCTTGATTTGTGTTTCGTTAATATAGTTAAGGTACCCTATGATGTGAGGAAGTCAACCTTGTTTTAAACTAGAAAAAGTTCCACTTCATGGTGCAAGAGGGGGTGGTTATGATTGCTAAATTTTAGATGATCCCCTAGAGGCTATTCTGATTGGTCGTGATGTGACTAACACTCAAACAAGGGAAAAGGAGGAGTATGCAAGGCTCCTTAATGCCTCCACTTCTTATACAACTAGGAAGTTTCCCAAGGAAGTTCTCAATGTGGAAGTTCAAGCTTCAAGGGAGAAGAAGGAGAGCGCTCCTAAGGTAGAATTAAAATCTCTACATTCCCACCTCAAGTATGAATTCCTTGGTCCCGATTGGACATTCCTAGTTATTTTTAATGCTAAGCTTGATGGCGCTCAACTTGAAAGATTATTGGATATTCTCATAAAGCATAGATGTGTAATTGGATATAGCATTGATGATATTAAGGAAATCAGTCTGTTACTCCGAATGCTTCAAATTCACCTTAACGAGAGTCATAAACCTTCTAGGCAACCCAAAAGGAGACTAAATCCTAATATGCAAGAGGTTATGAAAAAGTAGGTTGTTAAACTACTTGAAGTTGGAATCATTTACCCTAACTTAGATAGTGAGTAGGTGAGTTCATTTCAAGTAGTTCCTAAGAAAAGAGGTATGACTGTCATTAGAAATGAACGTAATGATTAGAAAAACTAAACAAAGCCACCCAAAAAGATCATTTTCCCTTACTTTAATTGATCAGATGCTAGAAACGTTAGCAAGGCACTCTTACTTTTGTTACTTGGATGGCTATTCTGGGTTCTTTTAGATTGCTATCCATCCAAGTGATCAAGAGAAGACCACTTTCACTTGCCCTTATGGCACCTTTGCATACCGAAAGATGGCTTTTTGGGTTAGGTAACACTCCTACCACCTTCCAGCGGTGCATAATTGTCATCTTTTCTGACCACATTAAGTTCGTCATAGATGTGTTTATAGATGACTTCTTAGTTTATGGAGATAACTTTGATTTGTGTTTCGCTAATCTAGTTAAGGTACTTCATGATGTAAGGAAGTCAACCTTGTTTTAAACTGAAAAAGTGCCCCTTCATGCTACAAGAGGGGGTGGTTTTAGGACATATTGTTCCCCATAGGGACATTGAGATGGACAAAATGAAGATTGAGGTTATCAAGTGATTAGCCCCAACTTTGGTAAAAGGGATTAGAAGTTTCCTTTGTCAAATAGGGTTTTACCTTCATTTTGTCAAGGATTTTTCTAAAATCACCAAGCTTCTAACTCAACTCGTCACCAAAAATTCCCCATTTGTGTTTACTGATAAGCGTTATGAGGCATTTTGTAGGATTTAGCAGGCATTGATTTCTGCCCATCATTCAACCACCAGACTCGAGCCTTTGATTTGAGATAATGTGCAACGCCAATGACCATGCAATAGGGGTAGTGTTGGGAGAAAAAAAGGATAAAAATTTTATTATGATCTACTATGCTAGGAGAACACTAGATAAGGCCCAGCAAAATTACACCACCATTGAAAAAACGTTCCATGCAGTCGTGTATGTAATGGAGAAGTTTACACTTTATCCCATATGCACTAAAGTCATTGTGTACACTAACCATTATACTCTTAAACATCTCCTCAAAAAGAACGATGCCAAGCCTCACCTCATCTGGTGGATCTTACTCGTGCAAGAGTTTGACCTAGAGATCAAGGATAAGGGAGGGGCTGAGAATATACTTTTAATATGAATGTCATTGCTAATCATCTTTCTAGGCTCATTGTTAAGAGCTCAGATATCCCCCACAGCGATGATTTTCCTAACGAGCATCAACTAGCCATCTCTTTAGGTCGAGCTCTGTGGTTCCAAATATTGTAAATTATTTAGCATCAGGGATCCTACCTCCTGATTTGTCTTCCCATCAGAAGTAGAAGTTCTTACATGACCTCAAGTCTTATTTGTGGGAAGAACCTTTCCTGCTCAAGTGTGAAAATGACAGGATCTATGGGCATTAACTCCTTAAGGAGGAAATTCAAAGCGTGATATCTCATTATCATGACTCTCTACGTGAAGGTCATGCTAGTACTTCCACGACTGTTACTAAGGTTCTCCAAGTGGCTTTTTTTGGCCCTGTTTGTTCAAGGATGTCCACAGCTATATCCATGCTTGTGATCGATGCCAAAGGACAAGAAAGCTATTTAGGTAGAATAAAAAGCACCTCGACTTTATCCCAGAGGTTAAAATCTTCATCGTATGGGGCATTGACTTCGTAGGGCCTTTCTTAACCTCTAAAGGCAACAAATACATCCTAGTTGTTGTGGATTACATCTCCCAATGGGTGGTGGCTATTGCTAGCCCAACTAGTGATTCAAGGGTAGTGGCTACGCTCTTCAAAAAGATTATCTTCCCTCATTTTAGAGTTCATAGGGTGCTCATTACTGGCAATGGGACGTACTTCATTGAGAAAAAACTTTAGGCTTTATTAAAAAAAAATGGAGTGCACCGTAAGTGTGGGTTAGCCACCATCATCAAACTAGTGGCCAAGTCGAGATCTCAAATTATAAATCAAATCTATCTTAGAGAAAATGTTTGCAAGATTGAGAAAAAATTGGGTGGACAAGTCAAGTGAAACTCTTTGGGATTACTGTACATCCTTTAAGACCCCTATTGGCACCATGCCTTTATGTTTGGTCTATGATAAGTCGTGCCACCTCCATGTAGAGTTAGAACACAAGGCCTCCTAGGCCATCAAACATTTCAACTTTGATTCGAAGTCTGCGGGGGAAAAGAGGTTATTACGGCTAAATTAACTTGAGGAGATCCGCTTGGATGCCTATGAAAGTTCAAAGATCTACAAGGAGAGGATGAAAAGGTGTCATAACAAATCTATCAATAGGAGAGAGTTTTACGAAGGTGACTTAGTTTGCTTATTCAACTCGAGGTCATTTTCCGGTAAGCTTCGCTCACAGTCATCGGGTCCTTTTAAGGCCTTGAAAGCCCAACCCTATGGACCTATTGAGATTAGAATTGTCGTCACTTGCCCCTTCAAAGTGAACTGCTCAAGGCTTAAACATTACATTGCTGGCAAGCCAACTGAGGGAAAGGTCTCTTGTCATCTCCCCGATGCTTTTTCGGCTTAGAAGCTAACAAAGGTCAAGCTCAGTACCTGAATAAGCACTTCTTAAGAGATAAACCAAGCTCCTATTGGTTTGAAAAAAAGGGAGAACATAAAAGAAATAAGACAAAGAGATAAAAAATGAGAGGATATTTAACTCAGCTAGTCGTGCACAAAACGCATAGGTGTATGTCATAAGCAGCAACCTCTTACAGATTTGCACAACCGTACGCGCCACAACCCCTGTTGTATATTGACCATGGTCATGCATCTGGGTTTCAAATTCACTAGACTCGACGAGTCCTCATTCTTCACCCTCTACCCTCCACTCTTTTCTGTCTCCCAAAAAAATGCACCACCATCACCAAACACCCATCTTGGACTATTGTCCTCACCAGAATCCTCCAGCTACCACCTCATCCCGCTAGCCATTGCCTCCTTCGCCGGTGACTATCTACTTTATCCCTCTTCCCTTTCTATTTCTCCCCCTCACTCTCGAACCACTTTAAACCCTAACCACCACCCATCACAAACAGGCCACCTTTGGCTAAACCATCCTCTACCCACTGCCCTCTTCGCCGAACCGCCACACTGCCTCCATCAATTCTCTCTCTTCTCCCTTAATTCAAACCAACACCTATCATAAACCCACTTATCTTCCCCTCCACACAGCAATGCCGGCTTCTATTGCTGGATTATAGTCACCTATTGCCGCCTCATTCACCAGAACCTAGCCGTCACAACTCGTTTCCTTCTCTCCCTCACTCTACTCTTTCCACCCCTCAAGAAGCTAACCCTCTACACTCTTAAATCCACCATTTTTACTTGATTTTAGGCCTTATTTTGGGTTAATTGGTTGGCACATTGTGCTCAATGGCAAGTAAGGGGACTGCCTTGTAGGTTCCTAAGTGTTAGTGGTGTAATTAGGTTGAAGTAAACTGTGGTTTTCCCTCCATTGCGATGACACCTAAGGGCAAAGCTTCTTCCTCCTCCTCGGCTCCCAAGAACTCCATAAGGTTCACGTCAGCCACCAATACTTCTGGTAGCTACCTCTGAACTCCACCTCGAGGTAATCCCTCTTAATCCCAACTCCCACATGTTCTTAATAAGCATGTATTCAATTTATTAATGTGAAACAATGTAAAATATATGATGCTCTGATTTCTCATAAGCTTTTTGAGCCAAAATATATCGTTGTTCATTTGTTGGGAACCTTACATTTATGGGATGATTTAAGTGCTCTATTTGATGTGTTGGGTTGAAACAACTATGTGAACTTGTAATTCCCGGTATAGACATTATTAGTTTGAGAGTTCTTTAGCTCCTTTATGATAGATGAGAAGAGAGACTACAATAATAGCCTTTGTTACATTCACTTTCGATTGGGCAACTTAACCCATGATTAGTGAATTATTACAACTCTCTGTCGGTGGAGTGGCCATTTTTGTTCATAAGGATTATAGCCGAACTTATTTCTGGAACAAGATTACTGGGGACACCCTCCTCATATTTCCCGCTCTAACAAAGCCAGCTTTATACGCAACCCTATCCTAAGGTACCTCTAATGGCTCACGGCCAACATTGTCTTCCCTCGATTAGAGAGCCAAGGGGGGCGTCACTGCTGTGAGTTGTTTATTTTGTGGGTGGCATTATAAAGGGTTCGTGTAAACACTGGTTTTTACATTGCTACTCAACTAAAAGATTAAGCTAATAGTAGCACTACTGTGATTGCTATCAGTTCCATTATCACTACCTTAACCAGTGGTTCGGGGCTTGGAAACCTTTTCCCTCTTAGGCCGACTCTTTATGAAGGGAGCACCTTAATTTGGCTTCTTGTGTAAGTATGGAGATCTTCACTATGGTTGGTGGTTAGGTGTGTATGAACCATGCGTGCCTTATTCCTTTTGCCTAATGCCTCCATGACCACCATTACTAATGAATCTAATTAGAGCTATAGTGTTGATATCGACACTGAGGATGATGGGGATGATGATGTTGTAGAGGCTCAGCATCAAGTTGGGGCTCCTATGGGTGCCACTCATAGGACCGATGGCCAGGTGAGTGGGACTATTGAGGCCAGAGCATCTAGCTCATAAGAGCTACCACTCAGCTAGTTGCTCACCGATGAGTTTGCTCGCCTTCACCTGAGGCTATAAGCAAGCTAAGCTCCTTAGTAGGGAAGATGAATGGGACCGTAGATAGCACAATATGGAGCACCATGTATCCTACGTCTACGAACATTTCCAATAGTCTTATCCTCCCTAATTGGAGGCCTAGTGGTCGCCCTGGTCCCTATCAATGCACTATAAGTATACCCCCTTACCATTACTTAGCATGTTTATTTATTTCATTAAGAACAATGAAAGGTTCAAGTATGGGGGGTTGAGCTTATGAGCTCTTAATTATGGTGATGGTATAAGGTGATTTTTGGGTCGCTGCAGTTGTGAATGATAGATAGTTGGTCTAGTTAGTTATGGTAGTGTACATCTACCTTTGCATTTAGATCTTGAGTTTTGTTGTTAACTTAAGTGCATATTTAAGGTGTAGTCGTCTTAGTTTCACCTTCTGTTTAGCATAGCATATAAGTAGATGTTGCATTGTATATATCATTTCTGACCATTCATCTCAAGTGGAGACATGTTAAGTAGGGTTTCTATAATGCCGCGAGGTAATCTTTTTAACCTTTCTTTCCATTTATCTACTAGTTGATTACCTTAAGTACATTTATTGCTTTGAAAAAAAAAATATTGAGGTGTGACTTGTCTTAGTGTAAATTTTGAAAATTTGTGTTGACCTGACCATCTCTAATTGCTTTATCTTTTGTCGCATGTTATTTGCCATTGAGATTCATGTGGTCTAACTTGGTTGACCTTGATAAGTGGCATATATGGAAATAAGTTACATTAACTGTGGTGGACTAACCTCTGAGATTTTGAGCCTAATGATTATCCATTACATATAGTCTCATAGTTCCTTTCTTGCATGACATATCTATGATTGCATCTCTATAAGTTGGTTTGATTTTCTCGGGGATCATATTCAGCATGTGCATATGTTAATATGATTGAGGCATACTTTTGATTTTATAACCACATGAGCCTAAAAGCTACCTTTGATGTATCATTACCCTCTTGCTAGCCCTTTATAGCTTCCCTTGTTTGCTGTTGCACCCATATTCACTGCATCGGTTGCTTTGTCTAATTTGTATGCCCTTGCCAAAGTTTAGTGGAGCAACACTTTCATAATGAGATGGGCTTATTGAGGATTGATTCATCTTTTGGGTACAAGGTGATAAGTGATTTGAGGGATAGTGAATTGAAAATTTGTATTTCTCATACCACTAAAACATATTTGGTTTTACTTCCTAAAAAAGCTAAAAAAATGAAAAAGAAAAAAAAAAGGAAGTTGTAAATAAAGTGTTTAGGATGGTAGCGATTAATTTAATAAGTTTGTATCAACTCCTTCCCTGTGGTGTTTTGTGGGGGTTACGCTTATTTTTCAATTGGAGTGTGAAGCTAGTGTTTTGGTACTTATTGTTGTAGAAGTGTTCTACCTCCTTAATCTTCTGGCTAGTAGCTTCACTTTTCCTATATTGATTTTCCTTTTCACCATAACCTTGGCCCTATTACGCCTTTTTGCAAGTCCTTATGGTTAACGTTCTTGCATTTTGCACAAGTGGTGGAGATTAAACAACCTTAACAAGCTTATAGTAGTTTGCATAATTGGTATGAATATTCAGTGTACTAGAGTCCACATCCAAACATATTGAAAGGAGAATTCCATTTTCTCCCAAAGTGAGGTTCTACCAATTATGCTTGCTTATCACTAATTTAGGAATCTCTTGTCTTACTTCGCGATTTCAATCTAGGTGTTTGATGTGTTGCATTTTGGTAGAGTATTTGATAGATGGTGGCATATGTGATGTATTGAAAATGTTTTTGGGCACCTTAACTAGGCTAAATTTGAGACATGGTTGTGTCCGACCAGTTGATTGTTATTTCCTTGCATGAGGAGGGTGTGTTTAGAGGATCATCTCCCTTTTTGATCATTCAAAAGTCAGTCTTGCTTGGGGACAAGTAAGAAATAAGCATAGGGGAGTTAATAAGCCTCTAATTTCGCTATTTTAGTAACTTGACTTCACCACTGTTCTCTACATATTCCCTCGATTCACAGACAAGTCTAACCATATTTGCCTCTCTTTGCTTATAATCGTCCTGTTTGGACTAATTTCCCCCCTTTTTAAGTATTTTGGTCTTGATTTGAAGGAGTTCATGTTCAATGACCTATAAATGAGTAAAGAGAGAGGTGTTGGATAGCGAAGAGGTTTGAGGAGTTGGTGAGAAGGCAAGGAATCAAGAGTTAAAGCCCAAAGACTGTGCACAACCGTGTAGAATTACCAAAAAGTGGAAGATATGCCCTTAAGAAAGCTAGAAAAACAATAACAAATGGACAATCCAAAGAATGGGGTTGAGAAGACACAGGAAGCCTAAGTTGAGAGTACATCATCTCTAGTGAAGCCTTACAAGCCTCTTGTTCCATATCCTCAAGGACTTATGAAGGCTAAAGATGAGAATAAGTATGACAATTTTTTGGAGGTGCTGAACAAATTACATATTAATATTCCCTTTTGGAGGCTATCACTAATATACCCTTCTATGCCAAATTTCAAAAGGATTTGCTTCCAATAAATGGAAGTTACTTGATAATGCTATCGTATCCCTTACTAAATAATGTAGTGTATTAATCCAAATAAGCTCCTACCCAAGCTTTCAGATCCAGGCAGTTTTTCTATCCCATGTTCCATTGGAGATGTTGTCATCAGTAGAGCACTATGTGATCTTAAGGCTCATGTAAGCCTCATGTCATATGCTATCTGCAAGAAGCTTCAAGTGGGTGATTTGAAACCTACCTCCATCTCATTGCAACTTGCTAATAGATTAGTGAAATATCCACTTGGCATTTTGGAAGTTGCTCCCCTGTAGAAAGAGAGTTCTTCATTCCATGTGTTTTTGTAAAGTAGAAGAAGCTGCTCGTATCCCTATTATAGGGAGACCCTTTTTAGCTACTACGGGAGCTATGGTAGATACTAAGAATGGCAAGCTTTCCCTTCAAGTAGGGATGAGAAAGTGGAGTTCCATCTACCATAGACCATGGCCACTCTAACTGTACATAATACTTGCTGTGGAGTTGATGTGTTGGAAACGATCCTTCATAGAGAGGCCATAAGTTGCCATTCCATGGATGATCCCCTAGATGTCATTCTTATTGGCCATGATATGACTAACATGAATAAGAAAGCTAGCTATTGGGAATCTTCCTCAAATATTCTTTGTTGATCTTAAACTATTTTAATGTCACTAAAAATAAGTACCTCCTAAATTTATCTTCGGGAAATCTTCACTTGATGGTGTTAGTGCATATTTCTTTTCTTGACATTCTTAACTTCCTAGGTTGATCGGTGTTTTTGTAACTTCAATCTTGACAATTTCTTACACCGAAATATGCTCAAATGCATCTTTTCATCTTGAAAATGTAATCTTTATGAGCTATAGCCTTTAAACTTCAAGATGAAGGTTGTAACAAATTAGTTAGTACTTTGATCACATATAGTAAGATTCATGACTACATATTTTGTTCAATGTCAATTGATCTTGTCAACATTAGGGGTAGCAATGGGGTGGGTGCAAGGCAGGTTTAGCCACACCCTCACCTATAGCCATTTTTAAAATTAATACCCATGTACATATCCATTCTATCGAGCATTGTAAAATTGTACCCATACCTATACCCGCTGGGTATAGCAGGTATGTGGGCTTTATTTGGGTACATATAAGACAAAATGAATTAAACCTATTTTGTATCCATATTCAACATCAAATAGCCAATATGTCACGTGAACATCAAACTTCCAATAAAATATCATATCCACCAAATACAACTAAAAGTTTCCAAATTCAAACAAAAAATTAATACTCAATAGTTACAGTTTTTAAAAAATGTTCCACCAAAGTCTTGAATATAATACAATTCAAAGCAATTAATAAAATTTCAAGTTCAAACAACAAACCAAAACTTTGAATAAATGGGTACGGGCTTTATATAGGGAGGATATAGTACAGGTATTGATAAAATGAGTATGAGGCGGGTATAGGGCGGGTTGGACTTATACTCATACCCATACCCATACCCTTACCCGTACCTGTTTTAGCAATAGCCACCCAATATCCATTTTTTCTCATTTCCAACACTCATACCCATATTCGTTCGGCAGGTTTTGCAGATTTTAAGCCGGTGTAGGCTTTTTTGCGGGCCCTAGTCAATGTCCTTCCATAAATGACTCGATGTTTCAATCTCTTAACAAAATAAGATTCTCTTTCCTTAGTATATAGTGCATTACTTGATGTGGTTGTTGTACACCTTCCTTATTCTTCTCTGTCTGACATAAAAACTTGGAGCTCGGTAAGCAAAGATATAATTTTCTTAATATTTCTTCATCTTGTATAACATGAAGTTATCTTTATAAAATTTCATGTAAAATCAATGTTGTTGATCATAAAATCAATGATATCCACATAATATGTCGAATTCATTCAATTAGGTCCAATCACATATTTATCATATATAACACTTCTAAATCAATCAAGGATATTAATTCAAATGGCACAATATATCTTACGAATATTCTAGCAATAATTAAGCACATTTTAGATATCCATACATATCAAGACAAATCAATTAAGGCAATCTATCCATATATTTCTGTGTCTAAATAAGGAAAATATACTAATACAGATTTATTTGACGTCAATCAAACAATTACAACAATATCAATAGATATTTCGCATATTTAGCCTGTGATCAAGAAAATGATGTATCTGGATACTATGGATACAAATATGGAAATGATCACATTAGCTAACACTGACTTAAAGTCAGAGTACACTGAGATGTAATCATTGTTTAGGATATACTTAGCTTCACTCAATTGTTCATTTCAACATATAAAACCAAGATATTCTACACATATAAGCACCATGTATTATAATAATCCATTAGTGGATAAATCTAAGCGTATGTCAATGTCAAATGACTTCGAGGTCTACTTTGAATTTTACTTAGAGTTCAGTTCTACTTACATAGGCAAACACTCATCACACACATTCACAAATCAAGCAAATATATAGTCATGTTACAGCTATACAAAGAAAGTGTTACCAAACTCAGTCTAAACTGAACACATATCATTGTCTAGACAACTTTGAATACAACTCAAAGCTTAATATTAAATCAAACAACATGAAATCAATGCCAGATTTGTATGCACATTGAATATTATGTACATATGTATGCTCCTTAACATAAGATACTAATAAAATATGACATATCACATGTATGAGCCACTTCACATATCATAGCTCTCAATTGATTAGTCATCTTCAAAATCAATGTGACAACCATTTAATAAAATATATAATTAAATATACACAAATAATACATGTTCTGTGTTTAATTTAGGAATAAAACTAGGGCCACAAACGTACAGTGAACAACAGAATGTGCTGTTTTTGCCCATACTTCCAGGAGCATGAACTATTTTATACAACACATTAATGTTACAGAACCATAAACAAATCTATTACATTATATAAATAATGTATAGTGGGAACATGATGTATATCATGGTTGTCAACTTAGATTTAACCAAACCTAGCAACTTAACATGAAAGATATGTCCTGGAATAAAGGAGAACTCCACTAGCCAAGACTAAAAGATTCACCACTAACCTTCCTAAAGCAACAACACAAGAACATCAGATAAAGAATCCACTCACTAAACACCACCAGTAAGTTAGCATAAAGTTTAGAGAGGTTTGGGAGAGAATGCTTACAACCAACAAATTGAATGTATTCCAATATCATAAGTTCTTACAATGAAAATTCAGGCTTTTATATCAAGCCTTACTCACTCTCACAATGGATAAAACTGAAAATGCAAAGAGACCAAAATAGTAAAAATAGTTTGAACTAAACAACCCTAAAACGACAACAAAGGCTTGACTTTTGACACATAATGGAGTTGCTAATCTCTATTAATGAGGTTTCAAGCTAATGTAGCATCAAAGAACTACTAATGACGGTCTTTGGATGTAATTTACAGCTACTAAATATGATGTTAACTCAACTAACAGCAGGCACAACAGCTCATAACCCAATGGATTAAAGGGTATTTCCTTTGAGTTTGTAGTGGATAAAAGCCAATCCCTTCTGATCTAAATCTAGCTTTAGGATCTTCCCTTATAATGGAGCTGCCATGATGAAGTCAAAGTAAACCTCCCAAAACTGCTGCCGAAATTGGAGCTGACTGTAACCACTACCTGAGGATGTTGGAGAAACCTTTATCATTTAATAGCTTATTTGGAGGCTATCAAATGAGCTAGGCTACTTTCCAAAAGGGACATATGCTCCCTGATTCAAAATAGATTAGTGATTAATGGTGCACCTTGTTAACTCACTAAAGTTAAAAACCTTATTGATCTGGATTGAACTAAGGCTATTGTGTTAGCCTCAAAATGGGTTACTAGTTATGAATAGGATCTCCTAAGGTGTCCAACATAACAAGGACTCCCTAGGAAAGTCTCAAAATTGAATTGTTTAACCCACATAACTGATCCTTTAGATGATCAGTGAGTAATTGCTTCCCATCTTCTTGCTGTGGAGCCTGAAATGAGTCTTGAAATGCATCACCCCTTGTCCTTTAAAAGGATTTTCCCTCAAATATCCATAATTAGTCTAATACTCCATATAGGGACTCAAGTCTCCTACATTGAAGGTAGCTAACACAGCCATGTTTTCAGGGAGCTCTAGTTTGTAAGCATTAGATCATAGCTTAGCCAAAACCTTAAAGGGCCCATCTCTTCTTGCCACTAACTTACTTTTCCTTCTAGTGAGGCATCTTTCTTTCTTGAGATGTAACCAAACTAAGTCTCTAGGCTAGTATTCAACCCCTTTTCTGTTCCTATTGGCCTTAAGCTTGTAGGCCTTATTGATCTTCTTTATGTGAGCTGGATTTGTTTATGTAGTTTCTTCATCTCCTTGGCTCTCTATTCAGCTTCATATCTAACCTTGCATTCAGTAGGCAATGGAATGAGATCAAAGGGAGTAAGTGGATTGATCATGTAAAGCACCTTAAAGGGAGAACAACTAGTAGCTCTAGCTGGAGTCCTATTGTATATAAATTTAGCAAGTGGGAGCTTGAGATCCCACTCTTTAAAGTTCTTCTGGACCAAGGTTTTGAGAAAGGTTGATATGGGCCTGTTAGTGACCTCAGTCTAGCCATCAGTTTGGGAATGATAAGTGGTGCTATAGAGCATATGACATAAACTCTTCCAAATGTGGGATAGAAATTTAATATCTCTGTCACTCACTACAGTCTTTGGTACTGCATGAAGCTTAGTGATCTCCTTGAAGTGTAGATTAGCAACATGATAAGCATCATCTACCTAATGACACACCAAAAAGTGAGCCATTTTTTAGAACCTATCAATAGCCACCATAACTGAATCCTTGCCCCTCTATGTTCTTAGCAAAGCCACCATAAAATTCATGCTAACCTCTTTCCAAGGCCTTACAAGAACTAGAAGTGGAGTGTGCAGGCCTTAGTGGAACTGGCTTTTAGCTTTGTGGCAGATAGAGCATTTACATATAACTGTGTGGACATCCTTCCCCATTTTGGGCCAATAGAAATGCTCCCTGAGAATATCTAGGGTCTTGTTCAACCCAAAATAGCCTACAAGGGATCCTCCATGGGCTTCCCTAACTAGTAACTCTCTCTAAGGGCAAGCTAGAACACAAAGTTTGCACCTCTTGAATAGAAAACCTTGTTACATCAAATAGGGTCCTTAGGCTGGAGTGTTATTCACCAATTCTTGGAAAGTTGAGTCATCAGAATGATAGGCTTGCATGGACTGTAATCCCCAGAGTTTTCTTCTGAAGGCAGAAATAAGAGCATATCTCCTGGAAAGGGCATCACTGACCACATTTTCAGTGCCCTTCTTGTGTCTAGTAGAGAAACTAAAAGCTTAAAAAAACTCTACCCATTTAGCATGCCTGGCATTGAGCTTGGGGCTGACCATTGAGGAACTTGAGTGTCTAATAGTCTGAATGAAGAACAAAAGCCTTGGGTTTGAGGTAGTGACTCCAATGATTCAAGACCCTCATTATTGTATAGAACTCTTTATCATATGTTGGGTAATTGTGCTTTACACCACTAAGCTTTTTACTAAAATAGGCTAAAGGCCTTCTGAGTTGGGTTAGTATAGCCCCAATGGCTGCTCTACTACCATCAAATTCCACTTCAAACAACTCTTCACAGTTAGGCAGTGCTAAAACAGGTGCCTCAGATGGTCTCTGTTTGATGGTCTCAAATGCCTTCTGAGCTACTAGAGGCTATGAGAAACTATCCTTCTTCGTGCATTCTGTGAGCATTGAATTATTTGATAAACCTCCTATAAAAAGAGACAAGACTATGAAAGCTTCTCACTGCTGTGACTGAATTTGGAACTGGCCAAGATCTGATTGCTTCAACCTTGATGTCATCAATCTGAATGCCATCACAAGGACAACATATCCAAGGAAAACAACTCTTGGAACAAAGGACTAACACTTTTGAAGCTTACCATACATTTCTGCTCTGTAAGGGTAGAAAAGACCGACTTTAGGTGGTTAACATGCTGTTACTTAGTTTTGTTATAGACAAGAATATCATCAAACTAAAACACCACAAATAAACCAATATAGGGTATAAGCACCTCATTTATAAGTCTTATAAAAGTGCTAAGGGCATTAGACAACCCAAATGGCATGACAAGTCATTCATAGAACCCTTGTTTTTTACTCATCTTCTTCCCCCATTCTGATATGATGATGCCCACTTCTCAAAGTCAATCTTGGAAAAGAATTTGGAACCATAAAATTCATCCAACATGCCATCAAGTGTAGGAATGGGGTATCTATATTTGACTGTAATGTTGTTGATGGCCTTACCATCCACACACATCCTCCAAATATTATCCTATTTTGGCACTAAGAGAGCTGATACTGAACATGGATTCATGCTCTCTTTCATATATCCTCTATCAACAAGCTCTTAAACCTACATTTATAACTCTTTGGTTTTAGTGGGATTGCATCTGTATGAAGATTTGTTTGGTAGGGGGGCTCTAAGAATCATGTCAATTTGGTGTTCAATTCCCTTCTTGGGAGGAAGGCTAGTAGGAAGATCTTGAGGAAACACATCCTCAAATTCCTGAAGTAAAGGTTAGACTAAGGGATTGAAAGATATAGAGTCTGTACTAAGGGTAGATTCTATAATTATGAAAGAAAATATGGCTTTGCCCTTAGAAATAGCCCTTGTTACTCTTCCCCCATTGATAAACAAGACATTTTCTTTATGTTTTTCCTTCCCAGTTTTAGGTTTGTCTGTTTGACTAGGACTTAGAGGGGTTAGGGTCCATTTCTTACCATTTAGCTTAAAAGACTAAGCGTTGGACTAACCATGGTTTAAGATGTTCCCATCATGCTACCAAGGTCCTCCAAGGAGAAGATGATAAGCATCCATATGCAGTACATCACAAACAACCTCATCATTATACTCCCCAATAGAGAAAGCTACTAAAGCTTACTTAGAGATAATTACTTCATTGCCCTTGTTAAGCCACTGCAAGTGTAGGGCCTAGGGCACTCAATGGTGGCAAAATTAAGCTTGCTGACCAATTTTATAGAGGCAACATTGGTATAGCTTTCCCCGTCAATGATCAGATTGCAAGTCTTGTTAACTACCTTGTACCTTAAATGGAATATCTGCTCTCTTTGGTTTACTTCTGGCAAGGCTTCAGTTGTGTGATGCATCCTCTTGATCATTAACATGTCTCCCTCTTCTGGTGGTAAGTAAGAGGTCTCTCCTACTTCTTTTGATTCTTCCTCATCTTCTTCTATCTCTATATGGTCTGCCTCTTTAACTTCTTTGATGGTGAGGACCCTTATGTTAGGATAATATGCTTGAAAATGACTATACCATCGCATTTAAAACACTTCTTCTTGTTCTTAGGAGCTTCCGTAGCTATCTCTTTACCCTTTTCCTTGTCTTTGTCCTCTTTGGGACAGGGTATGGCCTATAGGAATTGAAGTTCTTGATTGGGATAGGAGGCTTAGTAAGGGCAGAAGGGTAAGTCCTTTTGGACTTAAGTTGCTTTTCCACCTTGACAGCCAACTTGCATGCATCCTCAAAGGTCTAGAAAGGTTGGAGTTCAACCTTGTCTAGAAAGGTAGAGTTCATCCCTTTGAGAAATCTAGCAAGGGTCTGTTCAGGCTTTTCTCTCAAACCACACTTGATCTGGAGCTGCTCAAACTCCCTGATATATTCTTCAAGCCTTCTATTACTATATTGAAGTGAGGTGACTATCAAGTAAAGCTCTTGGTCGTAGGTAGCAAGCAGAAACCTGTTATCCATATGCTTCTTCAATTTAACCCAAGTCTTTATCTTTGACTTGCCTTCCAAGGCTCTGGTTCTCTTCAAATTCCCATACCATTGTGAGTCATATTGTTTCAACTTCAGAACAACTAATTTAAATGCCTTTTCCTCTGAATAGCCCTTAATCTCAATGATCCTTTCCATGAATTGTACCCACCTAAGGCAATCTTTAGGGTTTAGACTCCCATCAAACTTAGGAGCTTCCACTCTAAAATCCTTCAGGTCTTCTCTATGAGCTCTTCTTCTCCTGGGTCTGGCTTTCTCGTTGGAAGAACTACTGCTATAATGTGAGTCTAGGGAGGGTTCAGAACCATTTAGAGGATCCTGTGGAGGTTCTCTATGCTGGCCCCTGGGCTGAGTCATGAGCTGCTAGATTTTAGCTGTCAAGGTTCTGATGTTTTCTTGTATTTCTAGGGTAGCTCTATCCCTTCTGAGTTCATGAGTTTGTTCTAGAGTAAGCCCTCTAGGAACTCTAACAGGCTGTTGAGAAGGAGGAAAAGTAGTATCCCTCTCTGCCATGTTGTTCATGTCAAGGGAAATGGTCAGCTGTGGCTATTTTAAGGTGGGTATTTTAAGGAGCTAGGTGCTTCGTGGCTGGACTATGTTTGGTTCAGTGTTCTTTGTGGTTAATTCAACAAGTTCCTAGAATGAACTCAAAAATAACCAAAGTAGCAGTTAGTAAAGAGAAACTCACCAAGGATCAAGTTGGGCTCTGATACCAGATGATGTATGTCAAGGCTGCCAACTTAGATATAAGCAAACCTATCAACTCAAAATGGAAGATATGTCATAGAACAAAGGAGAATTCTACTAAGCAAGACCGGAAGATTCACCAATAACCTTCCTAAAGCAGCAATACCAGAAGATCAGATAAAGAATCCACTCACTAAACACCACCTATAAGTTAGGATAAAGTCTAGAGAGGTTTAGGAGAGAATGCTTACAACCAGCAAACTGAATGTACTCCAATATCATAAGTAAGTTCTTACAATGAAAATTCAGGCTTTTATATCAAGCCTTACTCACTCTCAGAATGGCTAAAACTGAAAATACGAAGAGACCAAAACAGCAAAAACAGTTTGAACTAAATAGCCCTAAAACAGCAAATACCCTAGCTAAAATTAATTTTTCTGAAGTCAATTGGCCCCTTCTAAATCAATACGCCCTATTATCATCCCTTCTCTTAAAAATCTCTGTTTACAAATCAAGCATTCTCCAAAATTCTCTTATCGTGACTATCCTATCTGTCATTCTTACACCTCAAAAAATAAAAAAAAGTTAAAAAACCAAAACCTTAGTAACATACAACCAGAAAAGAATTGCTAATAGTAACGAAAATCCAGCTGGCACAAAACTAAAATTAATAAACGAACTAAAATGTAAGCAATCACACAATCACACAATGCTGGTAGATTTAATCCCAGGAACTGAAAGCAAAAGAAAAGGAGGGAGATTCTCATATGCTCTTCTAGTCTTTGCACACCTCCATTGCTTCATGAGTATTGCTAAGATTACACCAAGTCCCGCAAATCACTCTCGTGTTAGTATTTTAGTGTTTTTCAAATATTGTTATTAATATAGTATAGATAGAAAGACAAATTAAATACAAAATTGAACACTTAGATTTAATAGATAATTAATTTTTATGGATGAAATTACATCAAATCCTGCAAATCACTCATCTCGTAGCTAGCATTTTAGATTTTCCAAAGACTGTCATTTTTTTAACTGTTTGGATTTTTTTTTTAGATAATAGAATTATCATGCATCCTTTATCAAATACAACCAAAACTATCAGTGATTTTTTTAAAAAGTAAAAAATTATAGATAGGTATTTTACTTAGATAAGATGGCATTTTTCTAAACTAAAATCTACGGTTTAGATTTAATGAATAAATATAATTGCCTAATTTTTTCCTAGATAATTGGATTATCATCTATTTTTATCATGTATATCCAAAATCATGGGCAATTTTTTAATAAAATAAAGAGATATCTTAACTTTAAAATCGATAGCTTAGATTTAATGTATAAATAATTCTTATGGTTAAGATTGCATCAAATCAAGCGAATTACTCTCGTTGTACCATTTTAGGATTTTGTAAAGATCACTATTATAATAGATAGATACGTTGTGGAGACTTCTTAGATAATATAGTGTCGGCAGGATGATATAGGAATTGCTATTGCCCTTTTTATAAAGCAGTAACCTAAAATTAGAGCCTAAGATTGAAGGATTGGGAGGTGAAGTTTCTGTTGCATTTTATATATTTCAAGAATAGTATTAGGAAGTCATCAATGGTGATTTCTATTTTTTAAGTTGTTATATTTTTTAACAGGTATTGTATGGGGTTCGGCTGCAAAGTGGTCTAATTCTTAGAATCACTAGTTAGCCGTAAGGGAGGTTACTCCTTAACTTTTAGATGTCTAGGTCTCAATTCGAGTGCTAAAATATTGTACGGCATTCTATGATGGGATAACTTGTAGTTTCTAAAACTGTATTGGCTTGCAAGTTTTATATATTTTTTTAGTGTACATTGTCTTGATCTCTTGATTAACTAAATATTTTTTAATAGAATTAATTAACTAATTATTGAAAAAGAAATTAGTGCTTAACTATTAGAAAGAGAATTTTTCAATAATAATAATCTAAACATTAGGGTGGTGAAGAAACGATAATTCTACCTCAAGAAATGGACCCTACTGATTCAAACTTTTGACGTTTTTGTCCTCAATAATGCATACTAAGGAAGATTCAGACTTAATACCCCTCATTTCATTTTATCACTGGTTTTTTTTTTTTTTAATGTATGGATTATTGAGAATAAAAACGCCAGAAGTTCGGAACATTGTAGACTTTTTTTTAATGTTAGATTATTCGTTTCCACCACTCACAAGTTTGGATTATTATATTTCAAAAATCCTAAAAAAAATCTTAAGAGTCCGAAGAGGATTATTAACATACAGAATAAAAAGCCCCAAAAAAGAAGAAAAAGGGTTAGTTAAATGGTTAGACAGACTAAAATTATGAAAGAAAACATGGCAAGTAAAAGATGGCATGTTTAAAAAAAATAATAAAAAAATTTTTAAAATAAAGAGGGCATGTAAAAGTTAGCAGTTCGTGGTCATTGCTATTTTATTCGGTCATGCGGTAGTCATTGATTGACTCCTCCCATTCCCAAGAGTCAAGACATCAGTGTAGGCTGCTTGACTAAGTCAGATTTGAAGGATGGAAGGCTAATTAAAGAGCGGGAGGGAAATGAATTATGAATTTAAAATTAATTAATCAAGTTGAAAAGGAGTCACACGACTCACATCCAAATATAATCTCTAGTTACCCTCCTATCCACTTTTTCTGTTCTTGTGATTTGATTTGATGATTTTTTTTGCTATGATGGAGAGAAAAAAGCAGCTGCGAAGCGATGTCCTGATTTTCGAGAACATGAGTTTTGTAATAGTCATATATATGAAAATACTGTGGGGTTTGAGGATGAGACTCGAGGGAGGATATTTTTTTTCTTTGTATGATGGAGTTACAAAATGTAATACAATATAAATATAATACACTAGAAAATAGAAGAACTTAACATGAGATCCAATGTATCCATGATCTTATTTTGACTATTAGGCCAAGAGCTCATTAGTATGCATGAGGAATATAAAATAACTAGAATTACTATTTGACACATATAAATTACTTATGTATGTACATTTATTTTATTAATTAGCTCAGTCAATTAGGATAAATATCTAATCTTCTGGAATTAAAAACTGATCACTCCATCTTTCACCACTAAAGCCTTCATTTAACTTGTCATTAATAGAAAAAGTAAATAATATAACATCAATCAAATAGCATTACTAATATTAGTAAAATTATGTAATTTTTTGATAAAAAGTATGTAATTATATACAACTAGTGCACCACAAATCAAAAGTCTAAAATATTATAATATTAATAAGAAGCAATAATAACGCAAGGAAAAACAAAAGTCTTAATATACAACTAAGAACCAAATGCTCATATATAAAATTCACTATAAAAGATAATCACTGGTTAGTGAGTTATGGTCATTTACCACCTCATTTTTTCTCCTCCTCGTCTATTTTGTTCTTCTATGTATCATTAAAAATTGTTTGTATTCATTTCGCCCTCGGTCCTGTTTCTCATAGATTTATTCATTCTTCTTTTTTTTCCCCCTAATTTCATTTGGTATGTTATTAGTGTTAGATAACAAACAATGTGGGGAAGCATTCAATTTTATTAGTTAATTTAAGTAACTTTTGAATTTTAAATTTGTAATTTTCTCATTCTTAATTGATCGAGGCTTTTTATGACAAAAATTAAAATTCTTCATTGCTTTTTAGTTTTGATCATTCAATAAAGAGGTATTGTAGATTATTTCTATTTTTGATAAAGAAGATAGAGACCTAATAACATTAGCGAAGATGTTGACAATTTATATCTATTTTATTTTATCTAACTTACAAATAATTTGTTAATCTATATTCTCCTTTATTTTAATGTCTAAGTTTTAGTTGTTGAATATGTTTTCATATATTGTATATTCAAAATTATGTCTTGGGCTTTACTTGGTAGATTGATTTATTTAAGTTTTTATTAATAAGTTTATACTAATAATAATATATATAATTTTCGTTTGCTATTTATTTATCGCTTTTTTAGTGAAGAGACTTTAAAAGTAAGTTAACTAAAAAATATTGTAAATATGGATTATAGTGTTATTTGAAAGAAATACAATGAACTATGAGATACAGATTATTTTATAAAACTTTAATATAAGAAAAGTCCTGTTTCCCCTAGAATGAACAAAATTCAATTTTTTTTTTTTTTGGGGGGCAAGTTTTTCTATTTGGGTACATTAAGGGCCAGTTACATATGAAGACCCAAAGAAGTTAATATGAATTTTTTTTGAAAGAACAAAAGACTACATTCACCATCATATAGTATCTCTAACTGAATTTTGGCCCCACATTTGTTCTTTAAGAATCATGCCTAAGATCAAATTCATAATCCTTTTTAAATTAGATATAAATATCTTTACATTACAACAAAGCGTTAGAACGAAAACAGTTGTAGCTGGGATCTAATTTGTAAGAAATTAATGATTGGCTTCTCTATTACTACCATATATTTTATTGCAACGAGATCTTGTATTTTCAAGGAAATAAATAGCAAATATGATCATTTTCAATCAAATACTATAATTTATTTTAAAATTTTGAAACTCTAAATGTAATCGATCACTATATATATATATATATATATATATATATATATAATATATATATATATATATATATATATATATATATATATTATATATATATATATATATATATGCATGTGATTTAGTTGGGTGCAGCACACGAGTCAAACCACTAGTTTATAGGGGACAATTAAGTTGACAAATCTCCGTTGTTTAATATGCAACTAGGATAACCATACCCACGCGAATCCAGGGGAAATCCCATGAATTTTTTGTTAAAGTGATTATGATTTTTTAAATGCACAGAAAAAACTTTTACTTTGTACTCTTATAAAACCCATATATACAAATTATAATCAATAATCTAACAACTTTACGTAAAATTTGGAAGATTCTTTGAATTAAAAAAACTCAATAACTTTTTCAGTATGATTCAATGATTTTTTAAAATTAGCTATAACAAACAAAACTACTATTTATTTATTTTTAAAAAATAAATATTATACATACGTGCACGTGTGGTGAATAATCTTACCCATGGAATATGAATGATTATTGGCAAACTCTACTTAAAGAATTGGATGACGATTGCTTGGACCCTTTTCTCTCAAAATCAAAAGCAATTCTATACTTTTTGGTGGTAATTTGCACCGACAGTGGTATCTTATATAGGATTCATAACCATCATCATATCATATCTTACACTTGATATTTCATATTTATATTTATGTTCGAAAAAAGATAATAAATAAAAAAAGTCAATATCTATTTATTATTAGTTGTATTATTACTCTATTAACATAATATTGGTGTGAAATGGATGGGTAAAAAATTTTATCACAATCTTTTATTGTGTATATTTTTTTTAAATGAAAGGTAACAATAAGAATATTTGAGTTAAAATCTTTTAATATGTATATTTGGAAAAAAATGGAAAAGGCAAAAATAATAATAACGGAAAGACATCTTTTCTAATTTTTTTAATTAATAGGCTTGAATTTAAGTTAGAAATTAATATCGAAGTCATGGAAACGTGTCATGTGTCAACCGTTAGATTTCAAATGTTTTGTTTTAATATATAGATTAGTGACATTGATCAAGAGATAGTTAAGTGTTGAGGTGTCATGTGGGCTTACTTTGCATCATGAGTTCAACTCCAGCTGGAAGTATATCGCAAACATTTATGTTTATATCTTAAATTTAAAATTCAAAGCTTTAAGTGTTTGTCTTAAGTTTCCAATTAGAAGTTATAATTTTTCCTAAAATATTTCAGTATCGAAATTTTGAAGTTTTTATTCTCGAAATTTCACGTTAATAACTGTTAAATTTCAGATTCAAAGTTTAACAAGCAAGGTTAAAATCAAACCATAGAAGCCAGAAATTGGCGCGAGAGAGAGAGAGAGAGAGAGAGAGAGAGAGAGAGAGAGAGAGAGAGAGAGAGAGAGAGAGCATACCTATGCTAAGTGATGATGGTCTTAGACCCAAAGCCATAATTGAACCTAGATTTAGACCCAGGCCTAGACTTCGGCCAAGAAGCGCTAGTAGACCTAAAACCCAAACCACCATCATCATCCTTCATCTCGGAGGCCATGACGCAGACAAGCAAATAAAACTGCATGAAAATTAAACACCTAGGTCCCCAAAAAAACAACAACAACAATCAAAGAAACGCTTTCTTGGTTTCATATTTGGAGGCTGTGAAGGTAGAGGAGCCCCAATATCATGGTGGGAAAAGCGGAGTGCAAATCTAGTAGTGTTGATGATGGAGAGAAAGAGAGCTTCTTTCATTGCATCAAATATCATAAAGGCGATATAGATACAGAAAAAGTGATGCTGTTTCAGTTCATAGAAAGAGAAGGACATGTTGGGGATGCAGAGAAAGAGATGTAGAGAAATAGATGTTTCAATTCATAGAACTAATAAAATGAAGGAGATACCATTTTCTTATCAAAGGAGATGTGTTAGGGGCTTTAATTCATATATAGAGAAGAAGATGTATAGAGAGACGGAGATATAGAGAGTCTGGACAAATTAGGGTTCTCGGCAGAGAAGGAGGGTGGGAAAATAGGTGGTTCGCTTCTATTTGTAGAGAAAGAAGGATATGTCTAGGCATTCTTGTAGTGACAGTTAAAATTTTAGATTTTGATAAAAGTTTCCGCCTAAATTTTTTACGGATCAACTTTCAGTCAAAATAGTTCACCAAATTGCAAAGAAGTTTGTGTTTTTTATGGATATTCAGTAAGAAAATTGTTCATGCCCATTTACAAACTACATTGAAATCTACATGAGTGACATGCCGTCAAAATCCTTGCTTTTTTATCAAAATTTATAACGGATCAACTTTCTGTCAAAATAATTTATCCAAATTCGGTTGTGGTTTTTTAGTGAATTTGTGGAAAATTTGGTTAAGAGTTGTAGTGCTTCGTTCTTTTGGCATGGGAATACATATGCATTTATTCTTGTGATCCAATTCTTTGATATATAATTGACTACCAAAATATTGATAATTGATACTCATTTTTTTTTTCCTATTCTCCCCATTGACAGTATGCCAAGCCCTAATGAGGAAATATATTTGAACAAGTAGTATTATAATCACCTTTTATGTACCCCATAGATTAAAAACTAGAACCTCACAGGCACTATTGCAAAAGCTCCTTTACAATGAAAAATGTACACATTGCCTTTGAAATTCCTTATTCC
The DNA here is from genome assembly GCA_029747015.1 of Carnegiea gigantea. Lineage (NCBI taxonomy): Eukaryota > Viridiplantae > Streptophyta > Magnoliopsida > Caryophyllales > Cactaceae > Carnegiea > Carnegiea gigantea. Next base: position 450,176 of record JAKOGI010000326.1, read on the forward strand.
CTTTGCATAATGCCTCCAAGATGACCATCACCGATGAATCTGATTGGAGCTGCAGTGATGATATCGATGTTGAGGGTAATGAGGATGATGATGTTGTTAAGGCTCAGCATCAAGTTGGGGCTCCTATGGGTGCTATCCACAGGAGGAATGGCCATGTGAGTGGGGCTGCTGAGGCCGGACGATCTAGCTCACAAGAGGTTCATACCATTAAAGCAAATTCTTAGTGCGAAGTAAGAATATAGATGATATAGTCCTTTAGTTATCAATACGGGATTGGAGATTTGAAAGTTTGAAAATATATCCCCATTAAGGCTAAGAGCATGTGCAATGGTGAGCCAAATTTTTGGCTAACCAGTGCGGGCGTACTACCTCAACATGAGCTCTTGAACCAACTTTTTAGCTCAGAAGCCTTCCTCTCTTCAAAGCAAAGTTCACCACTTTGACTCGCCAAATAAAATTGAAAACTCCCTCAATGTTAGTGGCGAGGTCATTGACTATTTGAACGTTACATCTAAAGGGCATTGAGGATTTTGAGTGAATGACAAAAGCTCAATCTGAGTATTCAACTATATTATACTAACCCATTGTGTCTTTATGGCAATTCAATGCCAAAGTCAGAATCTTTGACTTTGGTATTTCCAGAATCATTTTGAAGAAAAACTATATATATGCCATCTTATTTTATTCTTAAGATATATTGATTTGGAAAGAATCTCCTATTCATGTATGAGTGGACTATATTTTTGTAATATAATATATTATTGCTTATCATCCAAGTGCTTGAAAAGATTTTAATTGATCCAATCTAGGAAAGTTGTATTAAATCAATCTTGATTGTATTTATAAATTACTTTGATTGATTTCGGTGAAATCTTTGGAGATAAAATCAATCTCTTCTTTCAGCAATCAAGATCCACTATTCTCATCAATCAAAAGTTAGTTTTGGAAATACCATGGTTTGAATAAGTGATATTGGATTCTAGACAAAATACATTAAAGAATTGGCAACTATTGCTCCGATGTCAGGAAGGCTCTGAATATATAAAAAGTAGAGTTAAAGCATATGGTAAGACATAAGAAAGAATCACATTGTGAAAAGAGCTCAAGTGCAATCACCCTTAATACTCCCTATTGTACTTCTTGTTCATTTGCTTAGTTGAAAGGGAGATTTGTAACAAGTTAGGGAACTTACATGGATAGCTAGATATCGAGAGGTCAAAACTTAGTGTGTGTGCATGCTAAGGTTCCTTAGCTCATTAAGTTTGGAATGCTGGACAGGGTGTTGCGTACTTTTTAAGTGAATAAGAATTGAAGGTGATTAATCCTAAGGGAAGAAGTGCATTAGGCAGTGACTAGCCATATTTGGAAGGGTGAACATCCTAAATATATCTTGTTCCATCTTATTTTTGCACTTTAAATTTGTTTATTATTGTCATTGATGACCAACCATCAATTCAAGGTTGTCTTCTTAGACATTTGTAGCGTAGGGTCAAAGTACATTGAATTTTTATGAAGTTTTTTTTTTAAGATATCATCTTATTCACCCTCTCTAAGGTGATCTAACATTAACTCTTCGGACCTTCAAAAATAATAGCCATTCTTCCCATAACCAAACATATTTAATTACTTCAGTTTTATGCTTTGCTTTGTCACTTGACTTTATTATTTTTTATGAAAAATAATTTGGACACAATAATTTGATAACATAATAATTAAAAGCTATTATTTAAAACAAAAACAGTACGAAAGGTTGACTAACAAAAACAACGTGCATGCTCGAGTAAAAAATTACAAGAGTTCAATAAAAAATTCTAGAAAGGATACATTGATTACATTCGACTACAAAAAACAACACACATGCTTGTCATGAAAAAAGAAAAAATTACAAGACGTTAATTAAAAAAATGATGTATTGATTATAGCATTCGACTAAAAAGAAGTACAATATAATAGTTCAACATTTTAAAAAATGAGATGAAAGATATAGAGTATCACTATCATATCTATCAGCACCCCAAACATTAGTTCTATCTTTCCTCAATCAAGTCTGCTTGGAGACAAACATGTGTGTGGGGTTCGCGAACTTCGTTTGATTTTTCAAAGTACATCTCATGGCACAGATGACACTTATGATGAACAATCACTTCAGCTTGGTACCTTTCACAATGTCATAGTTAAATGCAATCTCTCACACATGCTCTCATTATAAAACTGATGTCCTCTTCCTCTATGAGTCGAGCATGACCATGTTGTAAGGACCATGAAATTCGTTTTAGTTAACTACATTGATTAGTTTAATTTAGTTGACTTATTCGTTAAATTTTGTGATTATATGGCATTTCATTTTCGGTAAAATAATTGCTCATAGTTATTTGTGGATTAGATGGATGTCCTAATTTTGAAATTTAGATTATGTGATTTTCTTAATGTTGGTTAAATATTAGTCATAATATTCGAATTAGGTTAAACCATAGTTCTTTTTTATTTCCAACTCAATTATTAAGTCAAAGAAATAAAAAATAAATAAAAATGATTACAGATGGGGGCTATCCTTGCAGAAGTGGAGAAGGGGAGAAAAAGGGGGGGGGGAAAGGAAGCGAGGTAGTATTGTCAGGGAAATCACGCAAGGCGGGTTATTTTTCACACAACACCAAAATACAATACATCACAGCACAATGACACAAGACACACACACACACACACACACACACAGCCATAGCCAAAGAGAGGGAGAAAGAGAGGGAAAAAGAGAGGGGAAGAAGAATGGGAGAAGAAAGAGAAGAGGAAGAAGAAGAAGAGGGAGCGCTAGGGTCAGGAAAGGAAAGGAGATCAACCCACTCATTAGCTTGTGAGTTTGCTCTTTTCAACCAAAAATTCTTAAGTGGACAACTCTCTCCTTAAACTATATTAATTTGAAATTAAAATTATTTTTGGCTTTATGTTGAATTTTTATGATTATGAGTAGCATATGAGGTTTATTTAGTTGATTTACTAATTTAAATGAAAGGAAGACATTATGCTGATAGTTACGGATTGGATGGAAATTGAGGAATTAATGTATGAGATAGTGTTTGGAAGACTAAGTATGTGTATTAATACCTTCTTGAACAACCATGGAATTTATATGGCCAAATTGTTGGAATTTTGTGAATAAAGTTAGGACCACAATTTTGGTGGTTTATGGTCTTAAGCATATAGAAATTTGAATGAGACAGTAGGGGGTTAATTTAGGGGAAAAAGGATATGAAAAGGTGAAACTTTGATGGGGAAGAACTAGTAAAACAAAAAGGAAAGGGTTTATATGCACTAGATACCCTCTTAACTAGCTTGGGTTTGATGTTGGATAATGAAAAATAAAAATATTATGGTGATAATAGGCATTGAAGAAGTCTTGGACATGGGCCCTTGATTAAGCATCTTTGAGTTAAAAAGTGGCTTTCTTTGTGGAGTGACTTAAGGACATATGGTTAAGCAGTGAAAATTGAGTTAGTGAATTATAATTGAAAGCATTTAGAAGCGAGCTGGATATGTTAAGCAATTACTAGCTTGTTAATGTTCATGTGACTTCTATAGTTTCTATCATATTTAAGATGATTTATTGACTATGAATTATTACCTCGTCAATGACTTCTGAAGTGTGTTAGATGCAAGATCAAGATGGTGCTAAGCTCTCAATGTATGCATTTGTATTATAAAGTGTCTTGTACCAAAACATTTGTTTGTTATTTTATAAAAGGTGCGTTCATATTGTTATGACTATTTTGTTGCTTGGGATGCTTTACCAGGCTTTTGCAATTATTACAAGTTCTAAATAATGTTGATTGAGTAGTTAAAGATTTAAAAAGGGGATTCTCTTGTGAAAGTTGTTGTTCAAGGAAAAACACTTCTTGTCGTGAATGATTTGAGGGCTTTGCATTGTGGTTAGGTTCCAAAGAATTGTTAGATCTATGCATCCCAAGTTGTGGAATTTCCAATGTGTTTCTGGGTTTCCAAAAAAATTAACCGATGCATTTCAGGTTAATATTATCCTGATGAAGGTAAGGTATATTATAGACTTTAGTGAGTCACGGGATCCTAAGTGTCTAGCGGGCAAGCATTTCACTCGTATTGAGAAGGAACTAATGACTGGCAACTAATGAATGCCCTAAAAATTAGTTTTAATTTAAATAGTGAAATGTGATATTTTTTAAGGGTTTTAACCACAAATAGTGTTCTAAAAGGGATTTCAGTTCTATTCAACTAAAACTGAAAATGTGTTTTCACATGGTTTGTATGTATCCTACTTATAGGTGAGTGAAAATGATTTAATGGTGCAAATGTGTCACTCTTATGAAGTTTTTATTTAGCACCTAGAGGAATGGAGGTTTTAGTTTCATTCTGCTGAAAGTTTGCAAAAGTAATTTCTTATCCTATACTACTAGTATGGTGATAGCATCTGAGTGCAATATGTAATGAATGGATTGCAAATGTTTTGGGTTTTAAGGGTGATAGTTATTCACTGAGCATGTGATTTCCTCAACCCTTCTTTTCCCCTTTTTCTAGGTTCAGAGTAAGTTTCATCTCATGGAAGGGCGATTCTTCTGTTTGTTATTACATATTTGGGGATGATGATGCATTGCTTTATGTTGTTTACATGCTCCATTTAGATTTTGATTGGTGTGGAGGTACATCATTTGGATTTGTAATGTTGTAATATATTGTTAGTCCGGCCTCATTGATCTCCTTAGGATCAATACCTGAATACCATCTACCTCGTCCCCTAATGTGTTGTAACATTTCCTTAGGTGCGACATAAGTTGGTTTTGATACCCGGGGTGTGTGACCCATGAAGACCTTGTTCCTTTGTTTGAATATTTAGTCGTTGCTTAGTATAAGTGACGTATACTCTGAGCAGGTAGCTCATGAACTTTCTTTTTTAGTCCTTACTTAGTATACTAGTGTGCATCCCGTGCTTTGCACGGGCATGTGTTGAAATTTTATAACCTTATTATTTTTTCTCTAAATGTTTGCATGCTTTTGGACTTTGAAGTAAAAAAAATAGTAAAAAAAAAAAATTGAATTTGACTATTATTTAAGAAATAGAATTAACTTCAATTCATTACTCCCCAGAAAAAGGAAAAGGTAGTTATATCTTTATAGTTTATATTTTAATCCTAATTCATTTTAAATTTGTAACCATTAAACTAATTGAATAAAGAAACAATCATTTAATATTGATACTTGAAAAGGGGTAATAAAATATAGCTATTATTGATTAATTTAAGTTAATACTTATTGACATCATTATGTTAAATTTATAAGTGTTAAAATAATTGAATAAAGATAAAATCATATAATATTGATGTAAATATAAGGCAATTAATAGGAGACAACCAATAAGAACTTACCACTTGTCAAAACATCATTAACCTATTCAACACATTCAGTTTTATATTATATATATGATATATAATTTAGCCTTAGGGATTCCATAATGGAGTTAGGACTATGTAATATTCTTCCTAGCGAAGGAGAGGTGTTACACTTGTACAATGGCAAATAGAATTTGTAGCACACTAAAGGCTCGCTCCATATCTTTCCTAATCGACTCTTGATGTTCCCTGAAGAGTTTTGTCTTTGGACCTTGCGAAAATAGGCTAGTTTTAATGAATGTCGCCCAATTTGGATAAATTTTATCTGAAAGGAAATATCATATCTTGTACTCATATCATTGACGACCTACTCAAATTTAGGAGTCTGATCTTCATACAATTATTGAAAAATCGGTAAGCGCTTAAGGACATTTATAACATGTGAAAACATATATAAAGTTCAACAACATACAAAATATATTTAAATTCAATCATATTAATTATTTTAGTTACCAACTTGTAAACTAAAACGTAACATTATTGGCCAACATTTTAAAAAATATTCATACTCACAATTTTTTTCACTTCTTCTTTGATTGAAAGCGCCTCCAACTTTTCTATCAAAAAAAAATTAGGAATTTAAATACTAAATTCAAATTACAAGATTAAGTACTTAATTGAATATAAATTACAAATACTTGGTAGAATTTTTCACTTCTTTTTTGATGAAACAACTAATGAAAATTGACCAACTTACTCACAATTTTGTTAGAGAGAGAAATTAAGAATTTTGTGTGCCTAATTTCTGAAAAATGGGGGCCCATTGACAGAGATGAATAAATTCAACCCAAAAAAATTTTAATAGGTCAAAATTTTAGCAGTTGCCAAATAGCTACATTGGCAGCCCAAAGGTAAATATTGAGCTCAATCAGCATTTACCTTTTTTCAATTTCCTAAACGGTCAAAAAAGGCGGATCAGTAAAACCAAAACAACGTCATTTTAATGCAAAAAGCAACAACAAAAATAAAGGGTGGGTCGCTCGGCGAGCATCGATCCGTGAGCCATGTAGTGTGGCTCGTTTGCGCATCGCCCTCTTATTCCGGCTCACACACCAGTTGCTACCATTGCTACAACAACAACAACAACTCCCAGTGTGGGTCCCGCTTTTGCGGGATCTGGGAAGATCCAGCTGTAGGCAACCTTACCCTACCGGTATTTCTACCCATAGAGAGGTTGATTTCTTAAGACCTACAAAACAGTTTTTTGAAAAAGGTTTATAGAGAAAACGATTGCAAACCAAAAACCAAGGAGGAAAAAATGGGCCGGAGAGCAAAATAAACAAGGAGCAAAGACATACCTCAACCCACCAGGGGCGCTAGATGCCATCACTCGATGCCGTCACATCTCAGAAAAGCACGACCTGCAAACAAGCACACCAAAACCCTATCCGCCCCACCTCACCGAAGCTACTACCACCTACGCGGCCGGTCCCCTACAATCAGAGACCTTAATCCTATCCCGCCACAACCTCCTATCCTGAGCCATGTCCTCCGACAGACCGGTAACTCTCAGGTCCTCTTTAACCACTTCCTCTAGGTCCTCTCTAACCAGTTGCTACCATTGCTCTAAATTGAAATCTCACTGCTAAAACATTGATCACGATTTTGGAATACATACTCAGACAAATGTAAGCCCTTTTATATGCTAATGGTCTTTTGAAAGTATCCATTAGAAAAGTAGCTCTCTACTATTCTTATAGAATATTCTTAACTTCCATCAAATATTTAAAAGTCTAATTATTAATTAGTGGAGAGTTTGTGGGTTTAGCGCTTTTAAGCTTAGTGAAGTTCCTACTGTTCCCTCTTCAATTTGCTCAATTTATATATATACATTAGATTTTGTAATTTCTATATGCACATAATGCCCAACTAAAGGGAAACAATGCAACAATGAGGATGCAATGAAATTTATAAGTTTATTTTCAGGTGGTTAGACATCTCTACATCATTGTCTATCGTCATAAATGTTGTCTTGATTTTTTTTTAAAATGAAAAATCGAAGGTAGAAGTAATGAGAGCTTGAATCATTTGTTTGTTCAAGGTATGTCTTTATCAAAAAGGCAACTCCTATAAGTTGTTCATTGTTTGCATGTTTACAGTTTTTCTTTGGGGTTGAAATGAATAGAGGGCATTCACACAGAACATATAGTTTTTCCTTGAGTCAATTTACCCGAAAGCATTTGGTTACTTTTAAAATATTTATCTAAAATTAATTGTTTATTAAGTTGTCCCAAATTGCATTAATAATGAGATCACACTAGAATATGTTAATTACTTTATTTTTTTGTCGTCTTCTTTGGGTGGACTTAGCGCTAAGTGTCCAGCTTTTAATTTATACATGTGGTCTTTCTTTTTGGTAACAAACTATGATATGTAGTGAAAAGAGAGAGAAAGAAAGAAAGAAAGAAAGAGAATACCAAGGAGCTTGAGATCTTGCATATATACGGTGAGAAGCCATAAAGTAAAGGTTGTAATGGGTGTGGCAAAAAAAAGAAGAAAGAAAAATGAATGAAAGAAAGAAAGAAAGAAAGAAGCTAAGCGTATAAACTAAACTTGTAGAGTGCATAACATTTCATATGGAGAGAAAATAAAGATAAGATCCAATGTTATTATCCAGGAAATTGCTTGAAGGTATAAAACGATATCTTAAATTATTTCCTCAAATGGTCTCATGCGAGTTACGTTAGACATAGGTACAGTCGTGTCTCGGAATTCACATATACTTCCTCGTAGATATCTTCATAAAGAAGGCATTGCTGTCATCAAAATTGATGCAAAACCAGCCATTTTGACAGCAGTAGTTAACAAGCTTTCTACAGGCATTTATCTAGGCAACATGGGAGAAAAATTCCTTGTAATTTTACCCCTGTTTTGACTGGTAAGTCTATTAGAAGATAACTTCGAATATCTCATCCCTTGTATGTGAACTTGTTTGCAAGAACTTGAACTTTTATATGTTACATTTTATACTTAATCTAAACTCCTCCGCCATTACAGCTGATGCCTGCATACATTTGACAACAACGTCTTGGACACTTACTAGTCGAAGAAACCTATTCCAAACCATATATAAATCCTGAACAATTTTCAAGTTAACAAGGCAACTATATATATTGGAATTATAAAATTCCAAGAAATTCAAAATTAACACGCTATTATACAGAATTTGTAAAACCCATCACTATACATTTTTGTTACCTGATTAGAATATGGAGCTACCTGCTTAAGTCATCAATGTGGCTCAATAACTTATTGGATAATAGATTTTGCAAGTTGTTTAGATTAGATACATATGACCAAAGGTGGATGTGATGTGTTTGGTGAGGTATGGACTTAGGGCAAATGCACCTGTGACATGTATGTCTGATAACTAGTAGTTGTCGCTGCTTGTTGTAAATATAAACCCTTAAAGACTCAGCCGTAATTGTTAGAAGATATCCGCATGCAATTGTGCAGCTATGCATACAAGAATGGATCCCTTGTTGTTCACAACAAGATATACACAAGGGGGGGGGGGGGGAACAACCTAAAAGAAAGAGAAAATCATAACAAGCAGCAGCACATCTTTTTTAAATGCAAGATAAGCAATACATTTTAAGTAACCCTTCTTTCAAGGATTTTATCTTTAATATCTTCAAACATAGTGATAAAAAGGTCCTTACCGAGTACAACACTCCACACCATAGGGGAATCGATATGTTGTTTGAAGCAGGTGAGGCAATGAATTGCGTGATTACCTCCTAGAAAAGATGTAAAATTTCTATCTTAATAAAAGGGCAGCCCGGTGCACAAGCATCTCGCGTTCACGTAGGGTCCGGGGAAGGGCCGCACCTCAAGGGGTGAATTATAGGTAGCCTAACCTGACTTTGTAAGTGGCTGATTCCGCGGCTCGAACCCGTAACCTTTTTAGTCACATGGAAACAACCTTACCGTTACTCGAAGGCTCCCCTTCTAAAATTTCCATCTTAATACATAAATGCAAATAAATGAAAGCATCTTGAATTAGCATTTGAATCTCTCATGTATACTATCCTAAAAGTAACAACACATATGCCAAAAGAACAATATACACTTATCACAACTATAAACAATAATTAGGACAACTTTTATTGTCGGTCTTGCTTCTACGGACCCTAAGGATATTCAAATAGAGAGTCTTACCCTGACATATCTTTTTTTATTTGCTAATAAAGAAACTGACTTCAAAAGACTCATAAAAATTTTCTAAAAATTTTTTGCACCGAGTATAAGTTTTGAAACAAACAAGGAAATATGAGCATAAAAATAATAATACCAGGTAGGTTCATGTAGAAAATATAAAGAAAAATAATATTTTTGGTGGGATTCTAGGACACCACTACCTACAAATATGGCTCTGCCAGTACTCCAATTAGTTTTAGGGGCCCTATACTCTATACAATTTCATTATTAGGCAAAAGAATGAACGTAAACCCATCCCCAAAACAAGAAAATGGGACAAAGCAGCTACAGGTTAAGTGTAACACCCCCAACTTATATATAATTAATTAATTATCCGGCTGATGATTAAATAAACATGGGGTGCCAATGGAGAGTTTCTGTAGTTGGGGAGGTCACTGCTGTCTCCCTTGAAGAGGAAAGGCTAAAATGCTAAGAAACACGTTAAGTAGAAACGAACTTTGAAAATTCGAATGGAAAAAAATTTCGTTCAATTAAAAAAAAAAAAAAATACTAGTTCAGAGTAAAAGCAAGAACTCAAAAGTCAAAGGGCCATAAAATAGTAGCAGAAAACAATCTCTTAAAATAAACCTTCATTTGTTACACAAAATTAGTCCATACTACCATAATTTAAATCCATTAAGTTTATGCATGATGTATTTGGAAAATTTAAAGGACCCGTATAAATGCTTTATATGTTAAGTCGAACATTAAAGCAGCGCTTGGAAAGGCCGTCGTCTCAAGTTGTGGTGTTTAGCACCTAAGCCAACTCCAAAATTCCACCAGATAGTACCGACAGCCAACGAGAGTGATTAGAACTGCATTATTGGCTTCTGTGCTGTTCCTAGGGCTGATACTGATGAGCTTGATTCTTCATTCCTAGAAAGTTTTATAAAATACAAGACAACTAAGAAAAGTGACCATTGAACCTGTACGTTACCCTTGCATAGTAAAATCAAATTAAGAGGGTCAGTGAGCATGCATATTTTAAATCAATTTTGCAAATCATAAGGAAAAAGTTAAACTTAACTTTCAATGAAAGTAAATCATTTTTTTGTCAATCGAACTTAATAAGTAAGTCCTAGGTTGAAATGAACCATTGAACAGTAATCAGTAGTAATTAACGATAAGCACTGCCAGTAGGCCATGTTGTCCAGGAATCCCCAAATCAACAAACTTAAGAATATTGCATTACATGATTTTTATAACATTGAATGGGTCTTTGATTAGCCAAAACATGATAAAACTATTGAGCATGATATGCGAATGGATTAAATTTTTTTCTTAATAAAAGTGCGAATAATAATGTACCTTTAGTAACTGATTGTTCCCATTTAAGTTTTGATCATCATCACTTCTTTCGTGAGTTGTCAATTGAGCATCTGGATTTAATTAAAACCTTATGAGTCCTGGTGCATTACCAAAAAGACACTTGTCTTACAAGTTTCAGCTGCACTTTTTCTCCGTTTCTTTTACACTTAGCACTTAAATGAATAATTTATATAAATTTTTTGTGCTTACTTATGTGTACATTTCGAATAGAACTCCGCTGCACACCAATATGTACTTATTCATAATTTTTATGGCCCCTACCCCGAAGGTACAACTTTTGGCAAGCTCAACGTTTAGGCCGCCTTTAATTAGCTAGCTTTATTGAACTATTCCCCAACTACATTTATGTACTCCTAATATCCTAATAGCCTAAAGATTTGACTCGTCCAACCATTAATCTTCTCATAGGTAACTCTCATACTTGTTTGTACCTTCCCAAACACAAACTTGTCCTTTGCTGCACCCCTCCCTAATTCACTTAGCTTAGCTTGGCCCAAAGTATATATTCATTCCATAGAATCATATTTCTCAGTAATTGTTTTATTTCTTCCATAGCTATGCTTGTAATCTCATAATTGTCATGAACTCTTAACAACATAAATTTTGATCTAGCTTCTTTCACTTTTTCCTCAATTTGGTTTAGTAGAACTCCTTCAATCAAATATAGCTAACTACTTTGCATTGATAAAATTTAATATTTCAACTGACTAATGTTGTAGATACTTCACATAGATATCCATAGTTCTTTAAGTAATGACTTCCCTCTGTTCTTTATTATATAACCCCACCCACATGTATGATTTCAACTCCAATCTTTCCGTATTAAAGCTACATCAGCCAAAACCCACAACCTAACTATTAAACATAGTAGCAACCAATTAACTGCTTCACTTGGCTATCAAGGAGATTCAAAAAAAATTCCATATTAGCCATTAATGTAAACAACATACAAATAGTCTCCAACCCAAGTAAGGACATCTAATCAATTCGATTTTTCCTTAACTAACGATTTGGTTATCTATTCAAGCACAAGTCGAACCAAGATCGTGACTTTACCTGATAGGATTGTGTCATATTTCTTATAATATACCGTAAGAAATAACTATTCCATATAATTTTTTTAATTACCCATTCTTTCATAATAATCAAATTAACTCAAACTCGGCAACCATGTGATTAATACTTAGCTGTACCTCTACCCAAAGGAATGCTCCTTCTTACAATCTAAATTCACATAAGTCTTGGTTTGTTTTACCCAATTACAAGCACAAACTGCTCAACTTGTTTTGGTCGTTTCAACCAATCTCATACGCTCATTCAGTCATCGCTCTTATCCAACTATTATTTGAATTCAATTCGACAAGTTCACTTTTAAATCCTAGCTCCACTAATAGCAAATTTGTATTCAATCAAGTCAAAGTCTCCACTGAATCTTTCCCACGACTATCAACTCACAACCACATATGGCCAACATCAATGCTGTCACGGATTAACAATTACCAAATTAATTTGAACAAGTAAACCAACATTTAACATAATTGCTCATCTCTTTAATTCAAGTATACAATTATAAAATTTAAATCAAATTGAGTAGTGGAACAATGGGGGCGCCTTTGAGAGAGGAGATAGGTGAAATTAGGAGGACATAGGAGGGGTGAAATGTTGTAATGGCTACTGGTGATCAAAGATGGGCGGCAATAGGCTTGGCTGGCTGTGAGAGATGGGGAAAGCCATCGGTGTGCAGGTTAAAATAGGAGCAACCTACTTTTCTGTTATGCTAGTGGGGGCAAAAAGGAAAGGGGAAGAAGCGCAGGGTGATGCCAGCACCACAAGGCGGCACTTCTGTGACAGTGGCAGCGTTTCGGCTGTTGTCAACCGGTGGTGCTGGCTTGGTTGGGCTAGGCTGGGGGTGGCGACGTAAACAAAGAGAAGTAATGAGGGAGAGACGAGCCTGATTGGGGGGGGGGGGGGGGGAACCCCTCTAGTTCTCTTTATTTTATCCTTCATCAGAATCATTAGTGGACAAATTTCCTTTTTTTTCCCTTTTTTTAATCCTTTTGTTTTATTTTGATCCTATCAAATTAAATGCATACTTATTCTTTAAATTTTTTATCCCATGTTCGAATTGGTGTCCACTCATTTGGCTAAATTTGATTTGCCTACTATTATTGTATTTTTTTTCCTGCTTTTCTAATAAACCTTATCACAAAAATATTTCATACTTATCTAAAATTTTTGCACGCAACTAAATAAAAACCACAATTTTTTAGAGGGTTGACTTGACTTTGACTTTGATTGTAACTTCTTGCTCCAATGCCTAACCGCTAAACAAACAAACTTGTACTTGTTATTTTTTTTTACTTTTCTTAATCACCGAGACAAATCAATTAAATTTTGAATTGAAAATCCGCTTTGTTCATAAGTGCAAGTATATCTGTGTATAGTGTATAAATTCATATATCAAATGTACTTTATAAATTCATAATTAGTCACATTATGTAATTTAAGTATGCATTCAGATGACTCAATTTTGTGCGGCTCACTGCTTTGCTTAACATTATAATCATATGAATATTTTGAAATTAACATATGAGATGTTACACCAAGCCCCTATTCTGTGATAGCAAAGAGGAGAAATCGAGGGGCCTTGGCCCCTTTTTCATTTTTTGTTTTTAATACGTTAAATGAATATAAATTAGCAGTTTACAATTAAAATTGAGTTTGTAAATTTCTGAGTATAATATTCACTTGTGAATTAAAAAGGAGCTTTTGTTTTTTTTGGTGTATAAATTGAGTACATTATTCAGTTATAACTTAAAATTGAGGTTTTTAGATGTGTGTGAATTGAGTACATTATTTATATTCCCAAATACATTATTTATATTCCCAAAAACATTACTCATACATAAGTGCCAAAAAAAATCTTTTGGGAAACGTTCCTATGTAATTTACTTAAATAGAACTTCTTGTTACAACAATAATATTCATGACACAATAATTATGCAATTTAAAAATAAATTTTATGATTATTATAAAATTAAATTAATTAAATACAACTAAAAGTAATAGTTCTACTTAAGTATGAATATAATTAATAATGTATAATTTGAGCTTGCTTTTCCCACTTTTCGGTACTCATTAAACATAGCCTTTAAAAAAGAAAAAGAATTTTTAGGTATATGATCACAAATTATCAAATACAATAATTAGAAACCAAAATATAATATTTAGTCATTTAGGAATTATATTAAATAGTTTCATTCATAATTTTGACACTTAAATATTTGAAATTCATAGTTCTAACATTTAAGATTTAGGATTTACGAATCAAGTGTAGGAAGCCATTGAATATTCAATAAAAGTTTAGGGTTTTTGACTATAAACTGTAACCCTAAAGTCTGAAACTCATACCACAAAAAGTTGAACCATAAACTTACAACATTGATCATGAACCTTAGGATGGATTACCACAACATAAGCCTTAAATTTCAAATCCTAAACCCCAAACACTTTCTTACTATATGTTAAAATAACCTAAACACTAAACTAAGGCTCTTAAAAGCTAAAAACTAGCTCCTGAAACTTTAGACTCTAAAGTTTAGAGTTTTAAACTGTAGGGTTCTAGTATTCCACTCAATTTTAAAGAGTGTTTCAATATATTTGAATGGTTTTGAATTCAAACTTTTGTCGTTAACATATTAGGAATTAATATTTAAGGTTTAGGGTTTGGGATTTAGAGTCTAAGAGTTTAGCTCTATGGTTAGGCTATAAGGTGTAGTGTTCAGGACATTAGGGTTCTAGAGTTTAGGGTTTAGGGTTTGAGTTTATTGTTTCGGATTAGAGTTATTAGTTAGTCTTAATTAACATTGGTCATAACATATAAAATCATCACACATGCTAACCCAAAAACGTATACACAACAACCGGGCATAACATTAGAAGATCTTTGGGACATGCATGGGGTCACGAGGTTTGTTCTTAAAAAAATAAAAAAGGTGAGAGAAAATGAAGAGCGATGGCAAAATTCGCTAGTTGGGATTTAGAATGTCTATTATGATACAAATGAAGGATACTATTGCTTCATGTACTTTATTTGCAATGCATGATGCCATAAAAATTACGATAGTATGGTAACTTTAGGTTTAGCTCTTTAAATATCAACATTTAGGATTTAGGGCTTACCTTTTGTGGTTTATGGTGGGTATATAGGATATAAGTTGTTGGGTTTAGAGATTAGGGTTCAATATCTAGGGTCTAGGTTTACAAAATTCTAATTAACTACTAACCCTAGACTTGAACAATTACCATAAACCCTAAACTTTTGAATCATAGAATTAATACATAGTCCTTCGAAGTTAATATTTAGGGTTTTGGGATTTTGGATCTAAGAGCTTAGGGTTTAGGGTTTAGAGTGTAAGGTTTAGGGTTTAAGACATTAACTCTAGGGTTTAAGAGTTTAAGTTTAGAATTTGGGTTTACTGTTTAGGTTTAAACTTGATAGTTAGAGCCTTGGTAATGTCGCTCGCATGGTTCACACATGCTAACCCAAAAATGTATGCATAACAGCCTGGAGCAACTTGAGAAGTTCTTCGGGATATGCATGGGATCATAAAGGGTTTAATTGTTTGGGGTTTAGTTCAGTTTTAGAGTAATGGTTAATGTTGCTTTTAACATTCACAACAATTTAAACATGTTAACCCATAAATGTATTTACAGCTACCTAGGACAATTTGCGAAGATGTTTGGGTTATAAATGGGGTCATGCAGTGTTCTTAAAAAAATTATGATGAGAGAAATGAAGTGAAATGGGATTGTACACACCATAAATTGAGACTGTTTCTTTCATAATTTTAATATGTAATTATTTAAAATCATATTAGTTTTTCCATTTCCCTTCATTTTCTCTCGTCGTTTTTACCTTTCTTTAAAAAACAAGATCCATATGACCCTTGCACATAGTGAAGATCCTCTCAGGTTATCCCAGGTTATTGTGTATACATTTTTGAGTTATATTTCACGAGCAACGTTAACCAAGACACTAACTACTAACTCTAAACACTAAACACCAAACCTAAACCCTAAACTCTTAGACCCTAAATCTCAAACCCGAAAATTTAAATGTTAATTCTTAAAACCTTAACTACATAAAGATAAACCCAAAACCATTCGAATATATTGAAAATACCTTTTAAAATTGACTTTCAGAAGCGATACTAGAACTCTATGCTGGGGAACCCTAAGTTTTAGAGTTTAGGTTAGACTTTATGTTTAAGAGTTTAAGTTTAGTGTTTAGTAAGTGCACTCTTGCTCAATTGATGAATATAAACACTACATCAAGAGCCTACAAACGAATGTAGTGCAGAATTAGGTGTCCTAAGTTTAGGGTTTAAGATTTAAGATTTTGGGTATTAAGCCTACAGTTTAAGGGTTTAGGGCTTTGGGCTAGTGTTTGGGTTTAGGGTTAGTAGTTAAGGTAGTCATAAACCTTATACCCTAAATATTGAATTATTAATTCCTAACCCTTAACCATACATCTTATACCTCAAACCGTAAACCACAAAGGTAAGCCTTGACATTAAATTTCAACAATTAAAGAAACAAACCCTAAATCCCAAACCCTAAATGCTAACCTAAAGTTATCATACTATAATCATTTTTATGACATCATGCATCACAAATAAAGTATTTAAAGCACTAGCATCCTTTTCATTTGCATCTTAATAAATGTTTTGAGTTTAGATTGCCTAATTTTGCAATTTCCCTTCATTTTCTCTCATCTTTTTGATATTTGTAAAAACAAAACTTGTATCACCCCATGCATATCCTGAATATCTTCTCAAGTTATCCTAGGTTACTATGTATGCATTTCCCAGTTATGTATGAGTTATGATCTATATTATGAACAACGTTAACCAAGACTCTAGTTTGTTAACTCTAAACCTTAAACAACAAACAACGTAACAAACCCTAAGCCCTAAACTCTTGAACCCTAGACCCTAAACTTCGGAACCCTGGGGTTAATAGCCTAAACTTGGAACCCAAAGTGCTTAGGCCCTAAATCCCAAACCTTAAGCTTTAAATGCTAATTCCTAAAGCCTTACCTACATAAAGTCAAGCCCTAAAAAATTCAAATATATTGAAATAACCTTTAAAATTAACTTAATCAAGGGATACTAGAACGTTATTGACAGCTTAAGGTTAGGTTTTAGGGCTTAAGAGTTTAAATTTAGTGTTTAATGAGTGCATTCCTATTCGATTGATGACTATGAACACCACATCAAGAGTGTAAGAGCTGTTAGGCGATAAATGGTTGTATTTTATATGCCTCTTTTACCTACTTTTAGCTCGTATAATACCTTAATCTTTAGGATTTTTACTTATTTTTTTACGTTTTGTAGAAAATAAGTTCAAATAGAGCAAGTACCATGAAAAGGAGCGAAGACAGACAAAAACAGCGAAGGCAGGCAAAAAGGGGCGACGGGAGACCGCGCCACTGTGCCAGGGATGTGGCACGGTCGTGCCACCCTAGCACAGTGGGGCCGTGCCACTTAGCACGGTCATGCCCCTCCCCCGTCGCCTGCTCGCCCAATCTTCTATTTAAATCTCCTTCGGTGTTTTCATTCGGGATCTCCCTATGCTCTTCTTTAGTGACTTTTTGGGAGTTTTTAGGTTAAGATTAGCCAATAAAAATCCCATTGGGGAATTAGATTAGGATTTGTCTCTGGTTGTTTGGATTCAAACTTATGGATTCTCAAGTTCATTCAATCAACATAAGTTTTCTATTCTCTTCCTCTCTTTATTTTGTATGCTTATCTTCATGTTTTGGTTCATGTGCTTTTGTAATGTTTATAGATTATGGTTGTGAATTTGGATTATGATTAGCCTTGTGATGGCCAATTGATTGTTCTCAGACCTTTGCCCCTCTTGTTCATGCTAGAATTTAAGATTTTCTCTCATGCCCACCATGTGTTCGATGAAATACTTGAAAGAGCTTTTATTCGTGTTTTGGAGTAATTGACTTATGCTGAAAGGTGAGGTTGATTGTCTAATATGGATAGAGTGAATGGCTGGGATTGGGATATGAAAACAGTCTCATCGCTAGCTAGGTCAAGGGTTGTCAACCTAGTAGTTGATCGAACTAATCTCATAAAAATAGGTGGTTAGAACAACTAGACTGGCCTATTGATCCTTGAGAGAGGGCTTGGGTGGCCTCAATGGCGCAACCGATCAACCTGAAATACTAGCATAACTTAGAAAGGTGAGGGTTTAACTTGATCAGCTGGTTTATCTCAGGTTTAATCATAATCGCAGTCCTTTGGTGATTTTGGTAGTTTAGTTCTATTTTCTATCCCTTCAGTTTTGCCTAACTTGAGACGCTTTAGTTAGCTCTGGTACTTAGAAACCCAACTCTCTATGGAGGACACCCTGAGTACTCAAGGATGCACCTTACACTTAGGGTTTATAAATATTAAAACTTTTTCCCTAACAAGTTTTTGAGGCCGTTGTAGGAGAGTTGACGCTTTTCAATATTGGAACTTACTTAGGCATTCGAGACTAGGCTTTTATTTTGGAAAAAAAAAATTGAAAATTGGAAAAAAAAATGTCTTTTTCCCTCTTTCCTCAATATGAGCATGAATTGTTTTGGAGATACTATGATAGATTACATGCTTTTCTTACTCATTGTGATTTTTATTAGAAAAGTGGAAAATTTTGAATACAGTTTATGAGAGTGTGAATTGTGAGGCCCGTACTCTTTTAGAGTATTGAGATTTTTGCGCTAAAACTGTTGATAAAGGTTGGAATTTTCTTGATTGGTTGGCTCAGGATACTTATGAATATGAGATTAGTTGCACTAATTCTTACATCCCACCCCCTTCTATCCCTTATTATGTTCCTCCTATGTGCGAAATTTGCCATTGTTCTGATCACGATAGTAGTTTTTGTCCCTATTATATTTCTGATAAGGGCTTTGCTAGACTTAGTCATATGATAAAGACAATAAATAAGCAACAAATTGAGTTTGCTAATAAAATGCGGGAGTATGACCTATCACCTGAGACTGACCTTAGCTGTAATTCTCCTAGACTTGATGTCAATCTGTGTGATAATGGTGCGTCTTTCCCTCCTCTAGAGTCCGAACTAGAGGAAGTACTCAGCCCTCCCTTGACTAATTTACTTACAGTTGCTCCATCCTTTCCTAATACCCTAAGGGACAACACTACGTTTATCATGACCTTCCTTGATACACCTTCCCCTTTAGCTCAGTTAACAGAGTTCGAGGTAGGTGAGACCTTTGGTGTAAGCGCTAGTATTGATGAGGATGATACTTGATCTAAGTTAGGCGATGTTTTTATTGAGGAGTATGATCTTCATGAAACTCCCATAGGGACTTCATGTGTGGATGTTGTAGTTACGAGGCCAGCTAATCCTGATTTTGTTGATAATATATCCCCCAACCCTCTTAATATATTTCATGCTTCCCCTTTTCGTTCGCTGCCCTTCCCTCCCCCTGAGTATCGTAATATGTTACCCGCTTATTATCATGATATTCTTGAGAGCAATGTGGTTGACTGTTTGGAGTCTTTAGGTACCTTTAGAGGGTATAACCCCTCCCTTGACCCTTATAGATTATACCTCGAGACCATACCTGCGAAAATCATGTTGACATTTGCATTTGATCACTCTAAGGACTTTTTAAGGGCATTTGATAAATTTCGGAGAGCACTTATTATTATTTCAAGATTCATGTTTAAGTGCTCTTATTTCCATTCATCTGAGTTGCATGCTCAGGTGTCTGATAAGCTCATGCAAGCTTTGACAGCATTTGTCTTGGTAGCTCGGATCTTGAGATGAGGAGGAGTGGCTGATACTCCTTCAACCTCCCATTGCACTGTCTTCAGAAGGTGATAGTTTAGGTGCACCCAGCACCTAACTTGGTAAATTCGTTCCCTCTTTTCTCTTTCTTTATTTTTATTTTGTATATTTCGCTTTTACCCTTTCTTATTTATATTTTGCTTTTGTATAGTTATTTCTGCAGATTTCTTCTGTTATATATATATATATATATATATATATATATATATATATATATATATATATATATATATATGTATATGTATATATATATATATATATATATATGTGTGTGTGTCTGTGTGTGTGTGTGTGTGTGTGTGTGTGTGTGTGTGTGTGTGTGTTTTGTTGGTGGTTGTGACTCCTTGGCTCCCAATGAGGACATTGTGATATTTAGGTGTGAGGGTGGGAAGTCATATACCCTACGCATATTTTTGTGAAAATTTTTTCACTTTTGTATAGTTTTTCTTTTTGGCGTTGGGGAAGCTTCGTACTATTCTACAACAACAACTCCCAGTGTGGGTCCCGCTTTCGCGGG
Organism: Carnegiea gigantea; assembly: GCA_029747015.1. NCBI lineage: Eukaryota > Viridiplantae > Streptophyta > Magnoliopsida > Caryophyllales > Cactaceae > Carnegiea > Carnegiea gigantea. The sequence continues at coordinate 470,507 of JAKOGI010000326.1, forward strand.
GTCTGGGGAGATCTAACTGTAGGCAACCTTACCCCTACCGGTATTTCTACCCATAGAGAGGTCGATTCCTTGAGACCCACAAAACAATTTTGAAAAAAAGTTTACAGAGAAAACGAATGCAAACCAAAACCAAGGAGGAGAAAATGAGCCGGAGAGCGAAAAAATCAAGGAGTATAGACATACCTCAACCCACCAGGGGCGTTAGATGCCGTCACTAAGATGCCGTCACATCCCATGTACTATTCTAATTGTTTGAAGACTAAGATCCTAAGCTAATGATGATGGTATAGATAAGGATAGGATTATACATCGATAATGAACAATTCGGGTTAGAATTAGGGCCTAAAATGACACGCTGAGGACGAAGATCTATCATGCACATCACATTCCTATACAAACTAATAGTCAAAGTACACGGGATTTAAGCTAATTAGAATAGTACGAAGCTGGTAAGCCTGAGTCCTAAAATAATGATACACCTGCACACTGAGCACTATGATGGATTTCAGGTTTTAATGCACAGTTGGGTAAAAAGTTGGTGCTTTGATATCATGTATGTGGATAGAGAGTCTTGATGTGTACATTATGTTTATATACAGGCTAATATCTTCATTGCATTGGTAGTTTGGTTGGTTAGAATGTGTACAGTCTTCCCCTTGTATAGATATTTGTGCCTTGTTTGTATATCTGTTTTGTTTTCTTTGTTTTCCTTTCTCCTTTTCCACTTGTTTTCCTTTTTCAAGATTTTGTGGGTATATCTTGTGCAAACCCTCACGAGACCTTACTCATCCACTTGAGGAACCAAGGGGTTCAAAGGACTTGTTGCATATGTGACAATTCATATTTTATATATAACTTTCTCCTTCATTGCACCTACTTTTATGTCTTTGAAATATATTTTATGGAAAATAATGCATATTTTATATGATTTTCAGGTAGAAATAAAATGAAAGAATTTGGGAGGAGTTGTTCAATTTTACTTGGATTTTTCACAAGTGCAATGCCTAAAGTCCAAGTTTAAGAGCTCAAAAGAAGGAAAGAAGAAGAGCAAGGCAGCCATGCTTGGGCCTGTGCATCGCGGCCCATTGTCAAGCTCCAACCCAGCCTCCTCTCTCTCTCTCTTTTTTTTTCCTCCGCCTGGGCCTGGCCCAGCACCAGCTTTCTCCTCCTCATTCCCACACTTCTTCTCTCCCTCTGTTTGGGCCTGTTTGACGGCCCAGTGGCTCTAGCTTGCCTCCCCCTTCATTTTTTCCTTCTCTCCTTTCTTTCCGTGTGGGCGTATGCTGCAGCCCAGTCGTGCCTCCCAGCAAGTCCAAGCCAACATCAACTCATCTACTCTTCATCTCTATTCTCCACATGATCAATTGTTTACCTAGTCAAAGCAATTAAGCAAATTAATATTATACTTATGACTAGCCATAACCATGCATGTAACATCCCAAATTAATTGGAATTAATTTCCATTAATTTTGGGGGTATCCTAAGGGGTGGATTTTCCACTATAAAAGGGGCCAAGGTTGAGGGAAAAAGGACACACACACATTCATCCACTCTCTTACTCAAGCATCTTCTTATTCTTCCATCTTTCATTTTTCTAGAGAGAATCTTTGGAAGACAAAACCATTTGGGTTGAGAGGTTTGGAAGAAAATAAGCATCATTAGCTATTTTTCTCTTCTCTTCTCATCTCATTTGTGAGTCAACTTTGAGAGTTTACACTAAGTTTCATAACTTTGTGTAATTGAGTATAAGGTTTGGGCATAGGAAGTGAAATATAGCAATTCTAATGGTGTTTTTGCGAACTATGGCCCGCTAAACTACTCATTCTAAGATTAGGATGGATCCTTGGTAATAATATTATTTTGTTAAATTCTTATGGGGTTGTTCTTGTCTTTTTTGCATAATCTTGAGTTTACATTTGATCATCATCTACTCATGCATTTTAATACTAATGTTTAATCATATTGATGACACTAGTTTAATTTACTATCTCAAATGAATATTAGATCTTGTAGGCTAATATGATGATTATGTAATTGGACTTAAAATTATAATTGTTTAAATTGAATAATTTATGCTAGAAATTAGATGAGTTATGTCTAAAAAGAATAATTCATGCTAAACCACTAGATAAATTATGTCACTTTATAATTATAATCATCTTTTTAATTTATGACCTAATGCTTGTAGTTTAGGTTGAACAAGAGACAAATTGAATCCCCATTTGAATTAGTAATTAATATTGGCATCAAAGGTGAAATCCAAAGTCCTAGATTTTTCTCCTATTTGAATTCTTTCTGCTTTGCTACTCACTTACTCTTCTTTTGTTTCTTAAATTATATTGATAATCGAACTCATAAAATTGTGATTATTCTTTATAATCGGAAAGGTTAAGTTTAAGAATCACTATTGTTCCCCGCGGGATCGACACCCCAATACTCGCTTGTCTACAATTAACCTTGTGCACTTGCAAGTAAAAAGGGTTTTAAAACATACATATAAAATCCACATCAAGTTTTTGGCGCCGTTGCTGGGGAACGAACAGTGATTTTTAAATTTTCTCTTCCTTTTATTTATTTCTTTTTTCCCTCTTCCCTGCTAATCTAACAATTTCATTTATTTTATTCTCCTTCCCCTTCCCTCTTCTTTTGTTGTTTCATTCCCCAATCCCTCCTAATCTAACTATTTTATTTTTGTTCTTCCCGCTCCTTTCTAATCTAACTATTTGCCCTATCCTTTCTAACCTAATCTATTTTTTTTATTTATTTTTTTCCCCTTTCCCCACTAATCTAACAACCTAATCTAACTTTTTTTTTTTGTTATTTTATTTATTGCACCTAATTTAACAATCCCTTCCCCTTTTATTTCCTTTGTTCTTTTTTTTAATTTATTTATTTTATTTTGCTTTATTATTTTTTGTTATTTTCCCCGTTCCCTTGTTTCTTTCTTTTATTTGTTTATTTTTTATTTTTATTTTATTTTTTTTCATTTCTCTCTTCTTATCTCTCTTTTCTTTTTTCTCTTTTATTTTGTTTGGTGGTTATTATTGTGGTGATTACATTCTTTTCTTTTTGTTGTTTGTTGGTATATACTTGGTAGACGTTCTTTGTGCTTAGATCTTGAACCATATAATCCTGAAATTGAACGCTCTCTTCGTGAGATAAGAGCTAAGAAATCAGAATCTAAGAACAAAATGGTTGAAGAATAACCAACCCCACCACCTAAACAACTTAAAGAATATTTTACTCCTGCCACTTATGACTCACCAACAAGAACCCGTATGCCCACTGTTACGGTGCCATTTGAAATTAAACATTCTCTTATCCAAATGATTCCGTCGTTTTATGGGCTAGAGTCTGAAAATCCTTTCAAGCATGTTGATACATTCTTAGAGATTTGCTCTACTGTGTTCTTAAATAATATTTCTGATGATGCTCTTCGCTCGCAGCTTTTTCCTTTTTCTTTAAAAGATAAAGCTAAAACTTGGTTGGACACTAAGACCAATATCACCACTTGGGATCAATTGCAAAAGGAATTCTTGAAAAAGTTTTTCTCCATTAGTAAACTGACTGCCTTAAGACGTGCTATAATCACCTTCTCACAAAATAAAAATGAGCAGTTGCATGAAAGTTGGGAACGGTTTAAAGAATTGTTGCGATGTTGTCCTCATCATGAGGTCCCTATGTGGCAACTTGTCCAGAGTTTTTACTCTGGCTTAGATGAGCATAATAGGCAGATGGTTGATGCATCATGTGGTGGTAGTTTTTTGTACAAAACTCCTGAAGAAGCTTGGGAACTATTTGAACATTTGAGTGAAAATTCACACTTGCATGCTACTTCCTCACATTCTGATTTGCCTAGACACTTAGGAAGTAAAGGGGGCATTTATGAGGTTTCACATTCAATTGACCTTTCTAGTAAAGTTGATGCTTTAGCTAAGAAATTTGATCAATTGTTATGTATGAATAAAGTATCTAATGCCCCTAATATGCAAGATGTGTGTTCGATTTGTGCTAGTCCCATGCATGCTTCTGTTGATTGTCCGTGTCTTGATAAGTCTGACTGTGTGACTGAACAAGTAAATGCTGCTCAAGGATTTCCTCCATCCAACAACCCTTATTCTAATACCTATAATCATGGTCGGAGGAATCATCCTAATTTTTCATGGAGGTCTCAAAATGTTGAGAATCCTCAGACCCAGTCTAGCAGACCTACCCCTCCTGGTTTTCAAAACCCGAGATATGCTCTTCCCTCTTCCCATCAAGCTCCATCTGGGAGCTTTGATATAGACAAGGTAATTTCTGCGCTTGGAACCTTGACCTCTGTTGTGCAAAATGTTGATTCTAAGGTCCAAGGCATTGAGTCTAAAATGCATATTGTTGACTCTCATTCACAATCTATAGTGAAGTTAGAAACCCAACTTGGGCAACTAGCCATAGCTGTAGGTAAAAGAGAAGAAGGAAAACTTCCGAGTCACCCCATCCAGAACCCTAAAGGCCAGCAATTTGAACAATTGAAAGCTGTAATGGTTCTTAGGAGTGGTAAAGAAGTAGACAACAAAGTGAGTGAGAAGAAACATGATAAAGATGAAAGACTTAAGGCCATGAAGAGTGACCTTGAGATTGAAAAAGGGAATGACCTATCCCCCTCTCCTGTTGTGTCTAACCCCATTGTGACATATGAGCCAAGGGTTCCTTGCCCTCAAGCTTTGGATGCTCCTTTCCCTTCCAAGAAAGACAAGCAAAGAGATGACATCTTAGAGACTTTTAAGCAAGTTAAGGTCAATCTTCCCCTCTTAGAAGCAATTAGACAGATCCCAGCATATGCTAAGTTCCTTAAAGACATGTACACTTTTAAAAGAAAACCTAAAGATGACAAATCTAAAAAGGTTCTTCTAAGTGAACAAGTAAGTTCAATTCTGAAATGTGATACTCCCCCTAAGTTCAAAGATCCTGGTGTCCCTACCATTTCATGTTTTATTGGCAATCACAAAATTGAAAGGGCACTTTTGGATTTGGGTTCTAGTGTCAATTTGATACCATATTCTGTTTACTTAAAGTTGGGATTAGGTGAACTGCAACCTTCCAACTGTACCCTTCAGCTTGCTGATAGGTCGGTTAGGACTCCTACGGGGCGAATAGATGATGTCTTAGTGCAAATTGATAAAGGATTCTTTCCTGTTGACTTTGTTGTATTGGAGATGGACCCCAGTCATGCTTCTAAGAAAATCCCTCTTATTTTAGGATGTCCCTTCCTAGCCACAGCTAATGCTACCATTAACTGTAGGTCGGGAGTCATGGATGTCTCGGTCATGAACATGAGGGTTAGGCTTAACATTTTTAAAGCTTCTGCTCAACCTGTGTTTGAAGATAAATCTGAATGCTTTTTTGTTGATATGATTGATGGAATGATTGAAGAAGCCTTGCCTGCTATTTTAAGCATTGATCCCTTGGGAACCTGTCTTTCTCATGGGGATTTAAGATTGTGTGATTTAGGAACTGCAATAGGTGAGATGAATTCTACTCTTGATTCTACTTTTCATCCTGAGTCTTCCTCTTGGGTATCTACTTATGAACCTCTTCCCCCTTTGGCTAGTTCACCTATGCCACCTTCTGTTGTATCTCCACCTAAACTTGAGTTAAAACCTCTCTCTGATTCACTCAAGTATGTGTTTTTCGGTCCCAAAGAGACCCTACCTGTTATTATATCTTCTCTTCTATCTTGTGATCAAGAGGAAGAGTTGATTCGTGTTTTGTCTGATCATAAGGGTGCTATTGGATGGTCGGTTGCTGATTTGAAAGGGATTAGTCCCACAATTTGTATGCACAGAGTTCATTTAGAGGATGATGTTAAATCTGTTAGGCAAATGCAATGTAGACTGAACCCCCACATAAAAGAAGTTGTCCAGAAAGAGGTAGTTAAGCTTTTAGATGCAGGTATTATCTACCCTATTTCTGATAGTCAATGGGTCAGTCCAGTTCAAGTAGTCCCTGAGAAATCTGGCATAATTGTGGTTAAGAATAATGAAGGTGAACTAATTCTCACTAGACAGACCACGGGGTGGAGGGTGTGCATTGATTACAGAAAGCTGAATTCTGTCACTAGAAAAGACCATTTTCCCCTCCCATTCATTGATCAAATTTTGGAAAAGTTAGCTGGAAAAAGTTTTTACTGCTTTTTAGATGGGTATTCTGGTTACAACCAAATACCTGTCTATCCTGAGGACCAAGAGAAAACCACATTTACATGCCCGTCACGTACCTTTGCTTATCGGAGGATGCCTTTTGGGTTGTGTAATGCACTTTCCACATTCCAGAGATGTATGATGGCCATATTTTCTGATTATATTGATAATTTCATGGAAGTGTTTATGGATGATTTCTCTGTTTTTGGTTCTTCCTTTGATGTGTGCCTTGCTAATCTATCCATTGTGCTGAAAAGATGTGAAGAAGTGAATCTTATTTTGCGTTGGGAAAAGAGTCATTTCATGGTCCAAGAAGGGATTGTTTTGGGACATAAAGTGTCCAAAAAAGGGATTGAGGTTGATAAAGCCAAGGTTGATCTGATTTCTAATTTGCCTGTGCCTTCTTCTGTGAAGCAAGTTAGATCTTTCCTTGGTCATGCTGGTTTCTATAGGAGATTTATTAAGGATTTTAGCAAAGTGGCTCGTCCCCTTACTAATCTTCTTACCAAAGATACTCCTTTTGTGATTAATGAGTCTTGTGTGCAAGCTTTTGAAAAGCTTCGATCTTTGTTGGTGTCAGCTCCTATTGTGCAACCCTCTGATTTTTCTTTGTCATTTGAGATCATGTGTGATGCATCTGATTTTGCTATTGGGGCTGTTTTGAGTCAAAGGGTCAATAGAATGCCTCATGTCATATACTATGCTAGTAGAACTCTCACTGATGCTCAAAAGAATTATTCTACTACTGAGAAAGAGTTGCTAGCTGTTGTATTTGCACTTGATAAATTTCGTCCGTACCTTTTGTGTTCTAAAGTGATTGTGTTTACTGATCATGCTGCATTAAAACACTTATTGGCTAAGAATGACACTAAGCCAAGACTCATTAGATGGATTTTGTTGCTCCAAGAGTTTGATATTGAAATAAAAGATAGGAAAGGTTCTGAAAATTCTGTTGCAGACCACTTGTCTAGAATCATTACTGAGTATACTGATGACTCAGTTCGATTTTCTGACCACTTTCCTGATGAGCAACTATTTGCTGTGTCACGTGCCCCTCTCCCTTGGTTTGCTCACATTGTGAACTACCTCGTCACTAGGAAGATTCCTCCTCACTGGTCCAAACAAGAGAAAGATAGGTTCTTCTCACAGGTAAGACATTACTATTGAGAAGATCCTTATCTTTTTAAACATTGCCCTGACCAAGTGGTACGACGATGTGTCCCCGAGAGTGAAATCCATAGTATTCTCACATTTTGTCACTCTTATGCTTGTGGTGGTCACTTTGGTGGTCGTAGGACAGCTGTTAAAGTCCTGCAAAGTGGGTTCTTTTGGCCCACTCTATTTAGAGATGCTCACAAATTCTGTCTTGCTTGTGAGCGTTGTCAACGTACGGGTGCCCTGTCCCGTCGTGATATGATGCCCCTTTCCCCTATTCTGATTGTTGAAATATTTGATGTGTGGGGCATTGATTTCATGGGTCCCTTTCCCCCATCTTTTGGCTTTGTATACATATTGGTTGCTGCTGATTATGTATCAAAGTGGGTGGAAGCTCAAGCTACTAGAACTAATGACCACAAGGTTGTGGTCAAGTTTGTGAAAGAGTACATTTTCTGTCGATGTGGAACCCCTAAAGCCCTTATTAGTGATGGAGGGAGTCACTTTTGTCATCGATCTTTTGAGGCTTTACTTAGGAAGTATTCTGTGACTCATAAAGTAGCTACTCCTTATCATCCTCAGACTAGTGGTCAAGTTGAGGTGTCAAATCATGAAATTAAGTCTATCCTTGAAAAAACGGTTCAACCTGATAGAAAAGACTGGTCTTTGAGATTGTATGATGCTCTTTGGGCCTATCGTACTGCTTATAAGACTCCCATTGGGATGTCTTCTTACCGGCTTCTTTTTGGTAAGGCTTGTCACTTGCCGGTTGAGTTAGAACACCTTGCTTTTTGGGCTATTAAAACTTTTAATTTTGATATGAAACAAGCAGGTTCTAACCGTAGGCTTCAATTAAATGAGTTGGAAGAGTTGCGTAATGAAGCCTATGAGAATGCTAAGATTTATAAAGCCAAAACCAAAGTTTTTCATGATAAAACGATTTCTTGTAAATCTTTTGAACCTAATCAAAAGGTTTGGCTTTTTAACTCTAAGCTTAAACTGTTTCCCGGCAAGTTGAGATCTAGATGGGATGGTCCTTTTATTGTCAAACAAGTGTTTCCCTCTGGGGCAGTTCAAATTTTGGATCCTCAAGATGGTAGAGTTCTTATGGTTAATGGTCAACGTTTGAAACCTGTTGTGACTCATGATATTAACCCTGGTTTGATTGAATCCATCAACTTGGTCGACCCTGTCTACTGTGATTAGTGGTGGGGCATTGTCTGGCTGAAAACATTAAACTTAGCGCTTGTTGGGAGGCAACCCAATCTTTTTAGGTGATTTTGAGTCTTTTATTTTTATTTTTATTTTTATTTTTATTTTTTTAATCAAGATGTGCTTGTGTTATTGAATGTGATTCTGTACTTGGTTTTTGGCTTTTGAGGTTGGTAATGGTTGTGAAGGCGCTTTGGGAGTGTGATTGCTTTGCTTACATGGAAACAACTTTCCTCGTGCTATCAGGTTGTATTGCTCTTTTCTCCATTTTTCTTTATCTTATTGTTTTCTACATTGAGGACAATGTGAGGTTTAGGTGTTGGGGAAAGGCAAAATGAAAATTTTGAGAAAGATTAAACTTGAAAATTTATGGGTGAATTTGATTTTGGAAAGAGATTGAGTATCCTAATTGTGCATGTCGTATTCCTATTATATGGATTTGATTCATGTGACCCATGCTCATTAGAGATTATTTCTAGCCTTGACTAGTTGAAGGCCAAAATTTTTGTTGTGCTAATGTCACTATGTAATCGATCTTGAGTATGAGATGTAACCCCATTTATAATGTCGTGATGAGTATTCGTTAAGCATTGAGTTTCCCATTGACTTTTCAATCAAAAAAAAAAACAAAAATCAAATAAATGAAATTAATTAAGTTCTGCTTTCGGTACCAATGTTCAGGTCCTATCTATATCTATATCTTTAATTGCCTGAATATGTACTAAGTGTTTCTCTGAGTGTTATCATTATTCATATCTTTATCCACTCAAGAAAGCACATGAAATCAAGTAACTTATGAAAATAGAAAAGCTCACAAAAAAAAAACAAAATAAAAAAAATAATCATTTGATTTGGCATTGGGGACTCGATTTTGAAAAATGCTCTTGTGATTTTTGTTATGTGGGGTGAAATTTTGTGCTTATGGTTTACTACTTGGTTTCGTTGTGTACTTAATTTGCTTGAATTTTGGCCTATTGACTTGGTCGGAATTGGAAATCTTTGATAATGAGTTGTGGGTTGGTAGTGAATTGATATATGTGATTTGGAGTGGACATTCATAGTTAGATCACTTGATTTTCTTCCTTAATCTTGTTCTACTTGATGGTTTAAATGAATATATGCATTAATGATATTCTTTGCTCGAGGACTAGCAAAGTCTTGGTGTGGGGGAGTTGACAATTCATATTTTATATATAACTTTCTCCTTCATTGCACCTACTTTTATGTCTTTGAAATATATTTTTATGGAAAATAATGCATATTTTATATGATTTTTAGGTAGAAATAAAATGAAAGAATTTGGGAGGAGTTGTTCAATTTTACTTGGATTTTTCAAAGTGCAATGCCTAAAGTCCAAGTCCAAGAGCCCAAAAGAAGGAAAGAAGAAGAGCAAGGCAGCCATGCTTGGGCCTAAATACAACCATGACTCTTATGAAAGTGAGTTAGATTCTTAGGTTAGTTTTTCTTTTGTTTTGCTTGAGGACGAGCAAAAGATAGGTGTGGGGGTATTTGTCAGACGATAAATTGTCGTATTTTACGTGTCTTTTTCACCCAATTTTAGCTCGTATAATAACTTAATCTTTAGGATTTTTACTTGTTTTATTTATATTTAAATTCAAATGGAGCAAGTACCATGAAAAGGAGCGAAGACAGACAAAAACATCAAAAGCAGGCAAAAAAGGGGTGACGGGAGACCACGCCACTGTGCCAGGGATGTGGCACGGCGGGGCCGTGCCACTTGGCACGGTCGGGCCCCTCCCCCGTCACCCGCTCGCCCGATTTTCTATTTAAGCCTCATTCGGCCTTTTTTTTTAGGGATCTCCCCGGGCTCTCCTTTAGCGACTTTTTGGGGGTTTTTCGGTTAAGATTAGCCAATAAAAATCCCATTGGGGAATTAGATTAGAATTTGTCTCTAGTTGTTCGGATTCAAACTTATAGATTCTCAAGTTCATTCAATCAGCATAAGTTTTCTGTTCTTTTCCTCTCTTTATTTTGTATGTTTATCTTCATGTTTTAGTTTATGTGCTTTTGTAATGTTTATAGATTATAGTTGTGAATTTGGATTGTGATTAGCCTTGTGATAGCCAATTGATTGTTTTTAGACCTTTGCCCCTCTTGTTCATGCTAGAATTTAAGATTTTCTCTCATGCCCACCATGTGTTCGATGAAATACTTGAAATAGCTTTCATTCGTATTTTGGAGCAATTGACTTATGCTGAAAGGTGAGATTGATTCTGTAGTGTGGGTAGAGTGAATAGATGGGATTGGGATATGAAAATGGTCTTGTTGCTAGCTAGGTCAAGGGTTGTCAACCTAGTAGTTGATCAAACTAATCCCATAAAAATAGGTGGTTAGAACAACTAGACTAGCCTATTGACCCTTGAGAGAGGGCTTGGGCAGCCTCAATGGCGTAACCGATCAAGCTCAAATACTAGCATAACTTAGAAATGTGAGGGTTTAACTTGATCAGCTGGTTTATCTCAGGTTTAATCATAATCGTAGTCCTTTGGTGATTTTGGTAGTTTAGTTCTATTTTCTATCCCTTCAGTTTTGCCTAACTTGAGATACTTTAGCTACCTCTAGTACTTGGAAACCCAACTCTCTACGGATGGCACCCTGAGTACTCAACGATGCACCTTACACTTAGGGTTTTATAAATATTAAAACTTTTTCCCTAACACAAGCTAATTTAGTATGGAATTTAGAGTCTTCAGTATATGGTTTAAGATTTAAGGTTTAGCGTTTAGGTGTGTGGTTAGTGGTTAGAGTTTGCGTAAGTCATAAACCCTAGATATCGAACCCTTATCGATAAACCTTAAACCTTACATCCTGTATCCCAAACCATCAACCACAAACCACAAAAGGTAAGCCCTAAACCCTACGTGTTGATCTTGGAAGAGTTGAGCAAACAAACCCTAAACCCAAAATGCTAAACTTAAATTCATCATACTATTCTAATTTTTATGGCATCATATGTCTGAAATAAATTATTTGAAGCACTAGTATCCTCTTTGTTTGTATCGTAATAGACTTTTGGAATGTTGGTCACCTAATTTGGCTATTTCTGTTCATTTTCTCTAGCCTTTAATATTCTCTTTTTTTAAAAAAAAAAACTCCATATGACCCATGTATATTCCGAAGATCTTCTCGTGGTATTCTAGATTGTTGTGCAGGATTAACATGTATGAATTATTATATATGTACTTGAAAATTCATTTTTATTTTCATTGAAAGGCTATGTATTAATGAGTACCAAAATGTGAACAAAGCAAATTCAAATTCTACATTATTAATTATATTCTTATTTAAGTAGAACCCTTAATTTTATTTGTATGTACTTAATTTAATTTTTAATAGTCATAAAATTTTAGTCTTAAAAAGAGTGGTTATTGGATCCTAGATATTATTATTGTTCTAAAAACAAGTTCAACTTAATTAACTTACATTGGAGTTTTTCTTAAAAAAATTGTGCACTTTTGTATGCATAATAATTTCAAGAAAATAAATGACATATTCAATTCACTCACACCCAAAGAAACACTTAATTTTAGTTTACAAGTGAATAATGTAGGCATTTATACAAAACAAAAGGCAAAACAAAGACTCAGTTTTAATTTATAAGTGAATAATGTACTCAGAAATTTTAAAACTCAATTTTCCTAGTAAGTCAACTAAATTTACACTTAATTAATGTATGAAGAATTTAAAAAAATAAAAAAGGGGCCAAACCACCAACTCCCACTTATCTTCCCTATTCGTCTCTTTTCTCTCTCTAGGTTATGGAAAAAAAGGGATTGTGGCCCCTATTTTAGTGTGTGCTAGTGCTCTGGCTTCCTCCAGTGGCCCCATCACCTAACAACTACCACAACCTTCACCACATTATCATTGCCTACACAGACCTTGTACCCGCTTCTCTCTTGCATTCTTCTTTCTCTATCTCATGGCTATAATAGCCCCTGTTTCAAATTCTTCCCAGACCCAGCAGCCATTGCCCAGGAAATCGCCGCCAACATCGTCTAGCCACCGTGTCAAAAAATCATGCCCTGACACCCCCGCCACCATCGCCATTTCTCTCATTACTTTTTTCATGTTTACCTTTATCTTCCTTCTCTTTCTTGTTCTTTCAACCAATCGTTCTCTGAGAATTTTAGTCTTTTCTCTTAGTGTTTGATGACCCATCATCGCCATTGTTAGAATTTGCTTAAGCTTTGGGCATAAACAAAATTTGGGTACTTTTTAATCTCTCACTAGACACCATCATCATTCTCCTAACCTACAACTCCCCGCGAGTATTGATGAGACCCATTAATAATTACAGAAGACATTTTTTCTACTTGATGTTGGTCTTGTTTTGGGTCTGATTGATAATCTTCAAAGAACTCGATGGTGTCAATAATCAATGTTAGAATTTTAATTTTGATTAATTGATCATGATAATTTTTTTCGTGTATTTATATAATGCAAATATCAAATTTTTACCAAATTTATAAGGTTCCCAGAATCTTTTAAAAAAAATAGTGACGAAGACTAACACCTTTATTTGTGCTTATTTCAAGTGATGTTTTACATGAGCTTAATAGTCTGTTTGGATTGAAGGGAGAGAAGGAGAGGGGAGGAGAATGAAGGTTAATAAACACTTATTCTCCTTGTTTAGAAATATTAAATGAGGAGGAAGGAAGGAGAACCAAGGGGAACATTTCACCCTCATCCCCCCCTATTACCCTTATTTTTGTTAACCCTCAAAATGAGGGGGAGAGAAGGGGAAGGAAAGATTTTTAATAGTTCCTCCCCCTTTCCCTCCATCCCCTCATACGATATATCCAAATAAGGTGAGTACAAATCACATTTCTTTCTTTCTCTTCTCCTCTATCACCTTCCCCTCTTTTCCTCTCCCTTCTCCCTCTCTATCTCAACCCAAATAATGTGTAAGTGATCCCTATAGAGAGATGGAGGAAAAATAGAAAAGTATTAGTTGTTTGAGTGATTTGTAAAGGCATTATTCCTCCATTTTTGTCCAATTCTCAGAACAGTGCTTTTAGAGAGAGAGATAGAAAGGGGACAAGAGGGGAAGAGAGAGGAGTAAGAGCACGTGCAGCTGTTAGGTCGTGCGAGGAGAGAGAGAAGGGTGATGGGCGCTCATCGGCTCGAGGCAGCACAGCAATCGGCTTGCGTTGGTCAGCTCGGCGAGCCGCTGCGAGGCGCAAGGCGCCCCGTGAGTTTTTTTTTGTCATCTTCCCCCCGAAACAACGTCGTTTGGGGCAGTTGACCAATTTTTTTTTTTTTTTTTTTACCAGGAATGTTGGCAAAAGACCAAAACCCAAAGCAAAGCCTACAAAGAGAGCCGTTGGGGGCAGGGGGACGTTGGCCCAACGTCTCTCTACCCATTTCAATAATTTTTTTTTTTTTGCGGTTATTTTTGCTATAAATTGATTACATTGTTTTTCAATTTTTCTCTCACAAATTCACTCACTCTCCCATCCTCTTCATAAAATCTGTCATTTTGTTTGCATCTTTTGGAGTTAATTTATCAAGAAAGAAGTGAGAAAAATAGTAAGAATTTCTATTTTGAGTTTCCTTAAATACTTTTTAAATTTGAGATTTTATTTGACTAACATTGTTACTTTTGTATTTATAGATAAGTTGTTGGTGTTGTATTTTGTCAAGGAAGAAGTGAAGACAATTGTGAGTAGCAATTTAATTTAATGTTATGTGTTTGTTAATATATTAAAATTTATAATGAATATATGTTTTTATAGTAGCTATGAATTAATTGTTCAAATGTGTTGGCAAAATGGAGGGCAATGTTCATGAAATTGCACATAGTGTAAGATATGTATTCAATAGGGAGTGGAAATTAAATTTTAATTTGTTGCAAAATATTATAATGTGGTAGTTTATATGGTAAATGTTATAAGGATTATATGTTACTAATGTAATAGCTATGAGATGAGATATATAGTAGAATAATAAGAATTGATTAAATGTTATTTTTGTAAAGGTAAGATAATGAAAATTTGATTATACGTTTTTAACACAATATGATTATGTGTTTTAGGAAACATTTTGACATGAAGGTTTTAAATATTGCATGAACATATGATTACGTTAATATTTTAAAGCATGTTAAGCTCACTAAGTTGGTGGTTGTTAAAATGAATATATTTGGAGAATATGTGTGAAACAATTAGGAGAATATGGAAAAGAAAATTTTTGAGTATATGTTATTTAAATGAACATGTTAATGCATATGATAATTAAAATGGACATGTTAGTTGACAAAGTTAATGGTTTCCTTTATTTTTCATATATGGTATGAAAATGAAGATGGTAACGTGTATGATAATTAAAATGAACAAGTTACTTGATACAGTGAATGGTTTCCTTTTATTTTTTTTATTATATGTTATTAAAAATTACAAATGAACATGCTGAAATGAACATGTTACTTGATAAAGTGAATGGTTTTCTTTTTTAATTATATATTATTAAAAATTAAAAATGAACATGTTCATGTATATGATAATTAGTGTAGTAAGACATGTTACTTGATAAAGTAAATGGTTTCCTTTTGTTTTTTTATTAAATGTTATTAAAAATTACAAATGAACATGTTAATGTATATGATAATTAAAATGAACATGTTACTTGATAAAGTGAATGGTTTTCTTTTGTTTTTTTTAATTATATGTTATTAAAAATTACAAATGAACATGTTAATGTATATGATAATTAAAATAAACATATTACTTGATAAAGTGAATGGTTTTCTTTTTTGATTATATATTATTAAAAATTAAAATGAACATGTTCATGTATTTGATAATTAGTGTAATAAGACATGTTACTTCATAAAGTGAATGGTTTCCTTGTTTTTTTAATTGTATGTTATTAAAAATTTAAAATGAACATGCTAATGTATATGATAATTAAAATGAACAGTTACTTGATAAGGTGAATGGTTTCCTTTTTTATTATATGTTATTAAAAATTTAAAATGAACATGTTCATACATATGATAATTAGTGTAAGACAGATAAAGTGAATGGTTTCCTTGTTTTTTTAATTGTATGTTATTAAAAATTTGAAATGAACATGTTAATGTATATGATAATTAAAATGAACATGTTACTTGATAAAATGAATGGTTTAATTTTTTTTTCATATATGTTACGAATATGAACATGTTAATGTTTATAATAACTAAAATTAACATGTTATTTGATAAAATGAATGGTTTTCTTTATTTTTCGTAAATGTTATTAAAATGAAGATGGTAATGTGTATGATAATTAAAATGAACAAGTTATTAAAAATTAAAATCAACATGCTTTTTTGATAGAAGAATCAACATGTTACTTGATGAAGTGAATGGTTTCCTTTTTTTATTATATGTTATTAAAAATTAAAAATGAATATGTTAATGTATATGATAATTAAAATGAACAAGTTAGTTGATAAAATGAATGGTTTCCTTTATTTTCCATATATGTTATTAATATGAACATGGTAATGTGCATGATAATTAAAACGAACAAGGTACTTGATAAAGTGAATGGCTTTCATTTTTTTTTTTTTTTGTACATGTTGTTAAAAATTAAAAATGGACATGTTAATGTATATGATAATTAAAATGAACATGTTACTTGATAAAATGGATTGTTTAGTTTGTTTTTCATATATGTTATTAATATGAACATGTTAATGTATATGATAACTAAAACTAACATGTTGCTTGATGAAGTGAATGGTTTCATTTTTTTTTTTTATAGTATATGCTACTAACAAATTAGAAGGAACATGTTAAATGTATATGATAATTAAAATGAACATGTTACTTGAGACACTTATTAATACTATTAATTATAAATTTGCATGTGGTAATTTCATCTGAAATGTGAATCCTAACACTCTTCTGTCTTTTATGAGCTTGCTTGAGGGTGACGATTCACCCCAAGGGGGGGTAATAGTGGTACCCCAATCCCCGCACACAATTGTCATGTCTCTTACCCCCTATGTGCCACAAAACTACCACCATCATCTGCATCATCCATATTACCCATTCCACCTTAACTCGAGGAATCCGAGTGGTTCAAGTCAAAATCCTTGACCATGTCCTCCACCATATTACACATCAACACATAACAAACCTTTCAATGTGCACGAGAGTGAATACCCGTACTACCCTCCTTACTATCCACCACCACCTCCTCATCTAAATTACCTTTCTGCGGGGAGCAGCTCCACCCCCTCATCCACACTGATAGGATCACTGGTTGGGCTGGGGCAGTCTGAGACAAACATTGAGGCAAGTACTAATGTGGGGGACGTGGAGGAAGCAATGGGAGGTACATTTGGTGGTGCAAAAAAGTGGACAATTGATGAAGATCAACAACTTATTCGAGCATGGATAAATGTAGGCACGGATCCTATTGTTGGGGCTGACAAAAGGAAAGCTACCTTCTGAAATAGGGTGGCCTCGACTTTTAATAAGTACCGTCCACAAGGGGCATTAGCACGAACTTCAAAGACATATAACAGCCGATGGCTTCGGTGCGCCCATTAGCCAATAAATGGACAGGTATTTTGCTTGAAGTGGAACGTAGTAATCACAATGGGTGGAATGACGCAAAGATTCTACAAGAGGCCCACAGATTATACACTGAGCGTACAACGAAAAAGTTTGAGTTGGAACATTGGTATGAGATGCTCAAGGACCAACCAAAGTGGCGGACGATATGTGACCCACCTAAGTCAGGGTCAGGATCGTAAAAAAGGTCCAAACCCGACACTGAAGAGGCTGGAGATGAAGGTGTCGTAGGGGGTGAAAGAACCGAACGCCGAAAAGTCGCAAAGAGAAGGATGAAACAAAAGGCGAACAACACTGTAGTTGATCTAGTAACAACTGAGCTGAGGGAGATAAAGACTTCCAACACTGATATGAATGAAATGTTCAAGGATCTTAGAATGTATAAGGTTTTGATGATAACAAATCCAAGTGTTGTAGTAGTTGTTGTTGTTCCAAACAGGCTTTACCAATAGGGTCTTATTGCTGTTTTTCAATATATTAAAACTGCTTGACTAATGGTTTATCAAGAACAGGTACTCAAGTCAGCGATGTAAGAATAACCATGAGAAACAGGCTCTGTAAGATGTTTGAAACATGTCCTGTGAAGTGTTTGAAGCACAGGATATAAGTGCAGCCGTAAGAAACAGGTCCTGTGAAGTGTTTGCAGCAGATTCGTCTCTCTACAAGATGACTAGTGGTTACAACAAGATGACTTGATTTAATTTAGTTTTATATTTTTAGACTCTTGTTAATATGCCAATCAGAAACTCTTAACTTGCCACTTACTTGAAACGGTTTTGTTTTCTTTTGGTAAATATTTCGGATCACCCTTCAGAACAATCTTGGAAACAGGGTGATCAGGGTGTTTCCAGAATAAGCTGCGAAAAACTGTTTTGCACGATTTTTATCTTTTGGATTTTGAGCAGCTTCTTCAAAGATTTGCAAGAAAGATTTTTTATAGAGTATCTTACCCCTTATCCTAAAAATGATTATTAAAATCTAAGGGCATTTGCAAAATCTTTTTGAATAAAAAGAATATCTAATTTTTGGCAAGTGGATAAGGTTGTTGAGAAAAACATGGGCTAGTTGCTGAGAATCACCGCCTTATGCACACGGTTTAGGAAGTGTTTCCAGCTCATGTTTCCTCATCCCTTGTGCTAAAGAATTCTATATTCTTTAGGGATTTTAGTTTCCAAAAATTTGAGGAATTGTTTTTCCAAGCACTATATAAAGTCGCTTCTTAGAACGATAGAAGTATCGGTTTTCAAAAAAAAAATTCAGTGTTCATGAGCTTAAAAGTTTGAAAAGAAAACCGTGTCTAGTGAGTGAGTTATTTGAGCTTTCAAAGTTAGCATACTAGGATTTCATTGTACCCTATATTAGCTTAGTTGAGAAGCATTGTAATAGGGTGTTTTTTCTTTATACTCTTCTTTCACAAAAGTGAGTAGAGTGTGTGTCCAAATCAAGGGGATTTTAGACGTGAGGTAACTTGTCTTAGGGAAGACGGTTACGTGTGTTATAAGTTGTAACAAGGTGTGTTACTATTGTAACATGTTTAGCCTGTTTAGTGAAGTGTGTAAATTCTACAGGAGGTAGGTCGTGGTTTTTTCACCTCAGTTGGGCTAGAGGTGTTTCCACGTAAAAATCCTGTGTCCATTATTTCCGCACTTAATTTTGTTGAATTTTCGCTTCTGCACAACTCAGGAACAGTCTGCGTGAACAGGGTCTCAAGACTGTTTGCCAGCATATTGCGAAAATCGGACATCACAATTCACCCCCCTCTTGTGGTTGTGTACTCTCTAAATCAACAAGTGGTATCAGAGCAGGTTCTCCTTTGAAAGGCTAACACCTTTGAGAGATCCTTGAAGATGAGTACACCACAAGGCATGCTTGAAGGTCAATCCATAACTCGACCACCATAATTTAATGGCCAACACTATGGATGGTGGAAGAATAGAATGGAAAACTACATCCAAGCCAAGGATTATGAGTTGTGGATGCTCATTAAGAATGGACCACTCATCCCTAAGAAAATCACTGAAGATGGAAAGTCAATCCCCAAGGAGCCTAAGGAATTCAATGCTGAAGATTACAAGATGATGGAGAAGAATGCCAAGGCCAAGAAACTCCTATATTTCAGCCTAGGTCCTGATGAATATACTCGCATATCTGAATGTGAGTCGGCCAAAGAAATTTGGGATGCTTTGCAAGTAGCTCACGAAGGGACCAATCAGGTAAAGCAATCCCGGATTGAATTGCTTATGAGAAAGTATGAGCTGTTTGAGATGGGTGATCGTGAAAGTGTGATGGACATGTACACTCGCTTCACTCACATACGAATGAGCTGAAATCCCTAGGAAAATCCTTCACCACCGAAGAATTGGTGAGGAAGATTCTAAGAATTTTACCTCATTCTTGGGAAGCAAAAGTAACAGCCATCCAAGAAGCTAAGGACTTGAACAAGATCACCCTAGATGAGCTGATTGGCAACCTCCAAACGTATGAACTTAGGAAAAATTCTCAACAGAAAGATGAGACAAAGAGAGATCGAGGTCTTGCACTAAAGGCCTTAGAAGATGATTCTGATTCTGATGAGGAGGAGATTGCCATGATCACTCAAAAGTTCAAGAAGTTCTTCAAGAAAGTCAAAGAAAATAGCAAAAGGAGGGACTTCAGCAAGGCCAGGAACACCTCCCGGGAACAGTTCTCTGGGTGTTTCAAGTGTGGCAAACTGGACCACATTGTGAGAAACTGCCCACTGCACAAGGAAGAACAAGAACCCGAACACCCTAGAAAACAGGGGAGGAAACAGGGTGTAAGCAGCTCAGCGAAAAGGTTCTCAAAAGCTATGCTCGCGGCCTGGGGAGATTCAAGCGAGGATGAGGAAGGGTCTGAAGCTGGGGAAGCTGATGTAGCACTCATGGCAAGAAGTGACACTGATTCAGATGATGGATCAACAGACAGTCTGACTCAACTCAAGAACAAGGTACGGGGTCTAAATAAATCAACTCTTGAGGAATTAGTGCACACTATAATGGATATATGTGCTGAATTAAAAACGGATGTTCGAGATCTAGAACTTGAAAATGAAACCCTTAAATTGGAAAAACTTGAAGTTGACAAAGAGACTCTTGGCTTGCCTGAAAACATCAATGTGCTTAAAGAAACTCTACTGATGAAAGAAGAGACTTGTTCCACTAAACTGACTGAGCTAGAAAAAGAATCCCTTGACTTAAAAGGTAAGGTCGAGTCTTTGCTGGAAGAAAATAAAAACTTGCTTGAGAAAATAAAAGACTTGGAATCAGACCTTGCCACAAACAAGCTCTGGAACATGTCCTCACGGGCGTTTGAATGGTTAAACACTCATCATAGTCGAAATAGAAGAGGACTAGGTTTTGTGCCTAAGATGACCTACCCAGTGAATAAAAAATATGTGGGATTACCTGAAAATATTGTTTGCTTTCATTGTGGTAAAACGGGGCATTATCGATATGCTTGTCCTATAAGAAAGTATGCCATTGAAAGGAACACAGTTCATGTAAAACAAATATGGGTTAGGAAAGATGAGATTTGTACGTCTAAAGGAATGGGACCCAAGTGGATCTGGGTTCCCAAAACTAACCCTTGATTTGTTTTGCAGGCTGAAGTGAGAGAGAACAACCCAGTAAACAACCCAGCAAACAGTGCAGGGAACAGTCTAGGGAACAAGCAGCTATGGTATGTTGACAGTGGGTGTTCGAGGCATATGACTGGTGAAAGATCCAATTTTCTCTCACTTACAGCTTCAGAAGGTGGGAGTGTGGCATTTGGAAACGGCAAATCCGGGACAATTGTCGGCATAGGTAAGATAGGTGAGTCACTCTCCCATTCAATTGACAATGTTTATTTTGTGGATGGATTAAAACACAACTTGCTAAGTGTGTCCCAACTGTGCGACAAAGACAACCTAGTAGTGTTCTCACCAACACGTTGCTTGGTTGTGAATATGAACACAGGAGATGTTGTGTTGAGGGGGAAGTGACACAAGAATGTTTATAAAGTGTGTATCTCCACTCTTCCCCAAAATAATTTGACTTGTTTGAGTGCCTTAAATGATGATGTTTTGCTTTGGCACAAAAGACTAGGTCATGCAAGCCACTCTCTTTTGAACAAACTTGTAACCAAAGATTTAGTGGTTGGCTTACCTTCCATCAAATTCAATGATAACAAGGCATGTGATGCATGTGCCAAAGGTAAACAAGTCAAAAATTCATTTAAGTCTAAAAAGTGTGTAAGCACTACTCGACCTCTTGAATTGATACATATGGATTTATGTGGTCCAATGAGGATCATGAGCCGAGGTGGCAAGAGGTATGTGCTTGTGATAGTGGATGACTACTCTCGTTTCACTTAGACTTTGTTTTTGGCTTCTAAAGATGAAACCTTTGAAAAATTTCTTACTTTCATTAAAAAGATTGGAAAGAGAGTAGGACATTCCTTGGTATGCTTAAGGTCTGACCATGGGACAGAATTTGAAAATTCAAGCTTCACTGATTATTGTAATGAGCATTGTGTTGATCATAATTTTTCAGCTCCAAGAACACCCCAACAGAACGGGGTGGTAGAACGCAAAAATCGCACTCTAGAAGACATGACTAGAACAATGCTTGTTGCTAGTGGTCATCCTAGAAACTTCTGGGCTGAAGCTTTGAACACATCATGTTACATTGTAAATAGATGCATGATTAGACCTATTTCTAACAAAACGTCTTATGAGCACCTCAAAGGAAGAAAACCAAATATTTTGCATTTAAGAGTATTTGGTTGCAAATGTTTTGTGCATAATAATAGAAAGGATGCCTTAGGGAAATTTGATCCAAGGAGGGATGAAGCAATATTCCTTGGTTACTCCTCACATAGTAAGGCATACAAAGTGTTTAATAAGAGAACCTTGTGTGTTGAGAAAAGTGTGCATGTGCTTTTTGATGAAACTAACTCCCTAAGTGAGAATGATGCACAGGAAGAAGACCTCGAACTAGGTCTTGTTAGAAAAGACGTGCTACTTCAAGATGATCAATGTAAGGATCAACCTGAGGGATCAAGACCTGAAGCTGTTCTTCAGGAAGGTAAGCAAGGTGTGAACCAAACAGGGGGAAACAGGGTGGAACCCTGTTCGGGACAACATCAGCCGAACCCTTCAGGGATACATTCAGAAACAAGCTCCCAAACAGGCTCGAGAATAGGTTTAGAACCTGTTTCACCGAGTATTCCAGCTAGGATGGAGAGCGAGTCTGTGAACCCACTTTCACCACGATCATGGAAATATCAAAGTTCACACCCTCTTGATCAAATTTTGTCTGATATTAATGCAGGAGTTCAAACTAGATCTGGGCTTAAAAATTTCTGTGCTTTCTATGCTTTTCTCTCAAAAATTGAGCCTAAGAATATTAATGAAGCTCTTGCAGATTCAGATTGGGTCACAGCCATGCAAGAAGAACTCCATCAGTTCGAAAGAAACAAGGTATGGCACCTTGTGCCACGGCCAGAGGATAGAACAATCATTGGAACCAAGTGGGTGTTCCGTAACAAGCTAGATGAGTGCGGAACAGTCACTAGGAACAAGGCCCGGCTGGTGGTTCAAGGCTACAACCAAGAAGAGGGAATTGATTATGAAGAGACCTTTGCACCTGTTGCAAGGATGGAAGCCATTCGAATTTTGATAGCTTTTGCAACCCACATGGAGATCAAGTTGTATCAAATGGATGTCAAAAGTTTCTTGGTTGATAGAAAAAGCACCTCAGGTATGGCTTACTTTCTTGGACCTTGTTTGGTATCTTGGGCAACCAAGAAACAACTCTCTATTGCCTTGTCCACAGCAGAAGCTGAGTATGTGGCAGCTGCATCTTGTTGTGCTCAGTTATTATGGATAAGACAACAACTCAAGGACTTTTGTGTTGACATAGGATGCATTCCTATTTATTGTGACAATACAAGTGCAATTAACATTGCCAAAAATCCATGTCAACACAAAAGAACAAAACATATTGACATTCGACATCATTTTCTAAGAGACAATGTTGAAAAAGGAGTGATCTCAATGAATTTTTGTGTCACTAAAAATCAAATTGCTGATACATTCACAAAAGCATTGAGTAGAGAACAATTTGAAAGGAATAGACTCGAACGCGGCTTAATTAGAACAACTTGACCAACCTGTTCTCTCGCCCTGTTTGCAAAATTTAAAAGTTACGGGTACAACATGTTAAATTTTTATTTGCAATCAACTTCTGTGCTATGTTTAGCATATGTGAGGTTTGCAACTTGCTGACACTCGTTGAGGTCTAATGAGATTGCTCTTATTGTCCCATGTTACCGAGCAAGTAACCTCAAGAACAAGCACCAGGAACAGGTACGCCTCTTGTTTGTCAAATATGTGCAACAAATTGAAGATTGCTAATCTCTTCCCGAGGCGTGCGCGGCCTAAATAAATGCAAAAGTCCGTTGCAAAATGGGCAAAATCTTTTAAAGATTTCGCATGTCTCTCTCTTTAAAGCTCTCTTGCTCAATCTCTCACCTCCACCGAAACTCTCTTGCTCTGAAACTCTGTTCAAGAAACCCTAATCTCTCTCCTTCCTCTGAAAAATGGCATCTCCCATTAGCTCCGAGAGCTCATCGACCTCGACTCAGGGCAACCAGACATAGAGCACAGCCTTGCAAACAGCCACAGCCCTGTTTGCGCCTACACAATTTCTGACGGCCCTCATGGAAGGTAAAACTACTGAACCTTCTCGACCCATTGTCTATAAACCTTTTGGGTTTTTGAAAAGTATCGACCTTAGAACAGTGAATCTGAAATTGGAAAACATCCCTTACAAATTTGGGTGGGAATTGATTTTGTTTGGAGAAACGGGGGCATGTAAACCCCAAGAACCTCTTGGGGCATCTGAAAGAGAAATTGGGCCTTTAGATACAATCTTTCTGTTCGATCATGGACTAGATGACATCAATTCGTTCGGCTATTTCCAGAGCAGGAAACAGGGGTCGAAACAGGGCCTGAAGTTTTTAGGGATGACCTAGGAGAGGATTTGTCAGAAGAAGGGGGAAGTAGTGATCAAATGGAGGAGTCTCCTGTGAAGCCTGAACAAGCCACACCGGTACCACCAACCGGTGAGAAATGTAAACAATACAAAATTGTGGCTCAGCGTACTAGAATGCCAAGAACACGACCACCATCAAGGTCTAAAAGCGGCCAGACTGAAGAACCCTCAAAAAGTGAAACCCCGTCAAACCAAAACCACAAATCCCCTCTTCGGCCAAACCCACAATCAGGCCAACTCGAAAATCAGCCCGAATTGCTTTCCACTCCACACCTCGTCCTGTCAAACAGTCATCCCCTGTTGTTGAGGAAATTGATTCCTCCTCTGAGCCTTCATCAGATAGCGACCCTGAGAACACCACCTTCAAACAGGGCACTCCTGTGTTCTCAGAGTCCTTCGAGGATAAGCCTCTGCCTGCACCAAAATCGATCTCCACTTTACCCTCCAAACCATCACCCCTCAAAACTCCCAAGAGAAAAGCCTCTCTCAAACACACCTCCACCCAAGACCCTCCTACTGAGCCTCAACCTAAAAGAGCCAAGAAGTCTACCCCGTCCGCAATCTCAGCCAAACTGACCCAACTGCTTCAGAGACGGGTAGTCAGGGGCAAAATTATCAAGGTAAAATATTTTGAGAAACAGGGCCTGAGGGTGTTTCTGCACAAGCTGCGTGCACAGGGGTGGTATGAGCTGTTTACAAACACCCAGCTGGGGTGTTCTGTACATGAGTTGGCAGAATTCTATGCCAACTGCACTGTCATCGATGGAGTGGTGACAAGTATTGTTAATGAAAAACAGCTTCGCTTTGATGCGAAGATATTAGGGGAAATTCTGGGGATTCCCTCCACGGGCTTTGATATATATGTGAGAGAAGACAAGACTATTCTCGGGACAGCCAGGCTGCTGGAGCTCGCCCAAAAATTTAGCCAGCAATCAAACCTCCAAACACCCAAGTCCGTGAAGAAAGGGGATATGACATCGCTCCATCAATTGATATTCTAGTTTATCATTAAGAATGTCATCCCCAGGGGCCAGGGTCGCAATCTTGATGATGCCATGGATCAATGTTTGATGGATCTGATGGACAAGGAAGAGCAAATCAACCTTCCTGCCATCATGATTCGCCATATAGCAAGAATTGCAAACACCTCCAGGGAACATGACCTGGGATACGGCTTCTTCCTGACTAGTGTGTTTGAGCATTTTGGGGTGACTCTGCAGAAGAAGGTGGGTGCTCAGTTCATCGATGAGATTGGGAGTAACACCCTTATGGGGTGTGGGCATGCTTTGATTGAGGGGTCTGCCTCAGAACAGGGGACCAGAACAACCCGTCCTCCTGTTCCTGGCAGTTCCTCAGTCAAGCTTGAGGCTGCTTTGGAAGAAAACTCTCGACTCAGTGCTGAGCTTACTGCTGTAACGGCTGCCCTGGACGAGGAAAAAGCCCTAAACGCTAAACGCCATGAAAATCTCCTTGCCCTTCTCTCTTCCCTCTCAGTAAAATTTTCCCCTCCTGCTCTCTGATCACCCCCCATCTGTTGTTCTCATAGCCTGTTCTCACTTCTCTTGGTTATCCTCTCTTGCTAGTTTGTACTTTCTGTTGCACTCGTTTGGTGAATGACAGGTTATCTTGTTTTTTGATTGGCTTTGCCTTGCTTGCTTTCTGTTGTGAATTGCTTGTGTGTGACTAGGATGGCCAATCTCATTACCGTACCAACACACTTGAGTGTATCGCCTGTTAACTTTCCTCCATTACCCAAGTGGTGGTGATAGCAAACACCCTATGTTTGACTGTTCGCCCCTACTTTTTAATGATGCCAAAAGGGGGAAGATAGGTTGACCAATATTGTTTTAGTTTCGCCATAGATGAGTTAAGTTTCTTACAAACTTTTCGATACTAACTGCTTCATGTGAATTGTCGGTCCTATAAATAATTGGCACCAATCACTTCAATTGTCCTTAAAAGTCAATATGGTCACTTGGTTTGTCATTATCAAAAAGGGGGAATTTGCTAGAATGTATAAGGTTTTGATGATAACAAATCCAAGTGTTGTAGTAGTTGTTGTTGTTCCAAACAGGCTTTACCAACAGGGTCTTACTGCTGTTTTTCAATATATTAAAACTGCTTGACTAATGGTTTATCAAGAACAGGTACTCAAGTCAGCGATGTAAGAACAACCATGAGGAACAGGCTTTGTAAGGTGTTTGAAACATGTCCTGTGAAGTGTTTGAAGCATAGGATATAAGTGCAGCCGTGAGAAACAGGTCCTGTGAAGTGTTTGCAGCAGATTCGTCTCTCTACAAGATGACCAGTGGTTACAACAAGATGTCTTGATTTAATTTGGTTTTATATTTTTAGACTCTTGTTAATATGCCAATCAGAAACTCTTAACTTACCACTTACTTGAAACGGTTTTGTTTTCTTTTGGTAATATTTTGGATCATCCTTCAGAACAATCCTGGAAACAGGATGATCAAGGTGTTTTCAGAATAAGCTGCGAAAAACTGTTTTGCACGATTTTTATCTTTTGGATTTTGAGCAGCTTCTTCAAAGATTTGCAAGAAAGATTTTTTATGGAGTATCTTACCCCTAATCCTAAAAACGATTATTAAAATCTAAGGGGATTTGCAAAATCTTTTTGAATAAAAAGAATATCCAATTTTTGGTAAGTGGATAAGGTTGTTGAGAAAAACATGGGCTAGTTGCTGAGAATCACCGCCTTATGCACACGGTTTAGGAAGTGTTTCCAGCTCATGTTTTCTCATCCCTTGTGGCTAAAGAATTCTATATTCTTTAGGGATTTTAGTTTCCAAAAATTTGAGGAATTGTTTTTCCAAGCACTATATAAAGTCGCTTCTTAGAACGATAGAAGCATCGGTTTTCAAAAAGAAAAATTCAGTGTTCATGAGCTTAAAAGTTTGAAAAGAAAACCGTGTCTAGTGAGTGAGTTATTTGAGCTTTCAAAGTTGGCATACTAGGATTTCATTGTACCCTATATTAGCTTAGTTGAGAAGCATTGTAATAGGGTGTTTTTTCTTTATACTCTTCTTTCACAAAAGTGAGTAGAGTGTGTGTCCAAATCAAGGGGATTTTGGACATGGGGTAATTTGTCTTAGGGAAGATGGTTACGTGTGTTACAAGTTGTAACAAGGTGTGTTACTATTGTAACGTGTTTAGCCCGTTTAGTGAAGTGTGTAAATCCTACAAGAGGTAGGTCGTGGTTTTTTCACCTCAGTTGGGCTAGAGGTGTTTCCACGTAAAAAATCCTGTGTCCATTATTTCCGCACTTAATTTTGTTGAATTTTCGCTTCTGCACAACTCAGGAACAGTCTGTGCGAACAGGGTCTCAAGACTATTTGCCAGCATATTGCCTACTGAGGAGGAATCATCATCCTCCTCCTCATCGACCCCTTCTTCATCAGATGATGATGTCATGATCCCAATCATGGGAGTGTACGTCCAATATCAACAACGAGTGCAACAACAAATGATGTTCCTTGTGCAACTTAGGCAAGCAGCAATAGAGATGATGCAATCGGCATCTAAGCCTCGGATGAAAAAGAGATGTATTAAGACAGATAGAGAAGCTGCCCACAATGGCTTATACCAAGACTACTTCGTCGAAAATTCAATGTATAACAAACATCATTTTTGACGTAGATTCAGAATGCGGAGGCACTTTCACCGCATTGTGGAAGCGCTCGACAATCATTCTGAGTACTTTAAGGTGACGTACGATGCGGCCGGAAAGCGTGGGTTGTCACCATTAACGAAATGTATCGCAACCATGCGAATGCTTGCCTATGGTGTAGCAGCTGACTGTATTGATAAGTATTTGAAGATTGGTGCGAGCACCGTAATTGAATGCCTGAAAAAGTTCGCCTCATGCATCATTAAGGCATTCGGGAAGCATTACTTGAGAAAATCAAATCAAGGTGATGTTGATCGCTTACTGCAAGTTGCTGATGCCCGTGACTTTTTCGGTATGTTGGAAAGCATAGACTGCATGTACTAGGAATGGAAGAATTGTCCAACGGCTTGGACGGCATCATTTCAAAAGCAAGTTTACTAGGTGCCAGCAATCATCCTTAAAGCCGTTGCATCATATAACTTTTGGATATGACATGCGCTCTTCAGGTTGCTTGGAAGTCTCAATGACATCAACGTCATTGATCGCTGATTGGTTTTCCAAGAGATGTATGTACTCCTAAATGTGAGTATGTCGTCAATGAGCATCATTTACAACATAGGATACTATCTTTCGGATGGAATTTATCCACAATGGGCGACATTTGTGAAAACTATCCCACTTCTGCAAGGGCCGAAGAAACAACTTTTCGCAGAACGTCAAGAATCAGTAAGGAAGGATGTTGAGCGAGCCTTCGGTCTATTACAAGCTTGATTTGCCCTTGTACATGGCCTCGCTCGTCTGATGGATCAATGAGAAATTGGTGTTATTATGAGAGCATGTGTGATACTCCATAATATGATTGTAGAGGACGAGCGGAACAACTACGAGCTTGCATTTGACTACTACGTTGTCGATGGAACTGTCCCGGAGATGATTGTTAACCATGATCATCATCGATGCTATGAGACGTATTTTCAACGATCATGCCAAATTTGCAACTCCAATACGCATTTAGCTCTCCAAGCGGACTTGATTAGGGAAATATGAAAGCGAAATTCAGGTGGGCGGCAGAGAGGATAGTTGATTGATCTTCATATTGTAATTTTTAAAAATTGTTCAACTATTGTAATTTTTTTCTCATCCCATGTCAGGCAATGTATCTTATTTTTCTTTTACTGTCGGACTCTTGTAATTTCTAATTTCATGCATGTGTGCTTTTTTTCCCCAAACTCTTGTATTTTAAAATAACAATTATGAACCTCTAATTAGTTGTGTATGTGAATTATTACGTGCACATTATTATTTGGCCAAAGAAAGTTATACCTAAATAACCAACCCCCAAAAAAAAAAAAAACAAAGCAAGATAATTATTAGTTGTCTTCATTCATCATCATATTGTAATTTATTTTAAATTGTTCACGTACTGTAATTTTTATTTTGTTTAATGTCAACAAACGTATCTTTTTTAATTTATTTATCAAACTCTTGTAGTTTTTATATTTAGGCATCTGTCAATTTCTTAATTCAAACTCTTGCATTGTTTTTTTCAAAAAATTTATGACCTTCCGATTTGTTGCGTTACCAAATTATCATGTCCAAATTATTTTTCCTAAAAATAATTAAACCAAATAACCAACCAAACCAAAAAAAAATTAAAACTCAAACAATTAAATATGATTAGGTATGGGGTCCATATGTATTATTTTATTTGGTAAGGGAAAGTGGTGAGCCAGTCATTAGAGAGAGTGAGGATTATGAGGTAAAAAACTGGAGAGAGGGTTGATGTGGTAGTGGTAGGGCCCATCTGATGAGCAAAAAATGGCTCACCATTGGCTTTGTTCTAAGCGATCAGAGCAGCAGACTAGGTAAGAGGGGTGAGAAAGTCGAGGGATAAATTAGGTACATCGGTTTTCTACTTTACTTTGCAACAAGCTATGGCCCCCATCTAAGGCCTTGTTCTTTTCATTGGTAAATTTAAATTTACCAATTCAACAAAAAAATACCAACTTCAACTAACTTCAGCTCACTTTAACCAATTAGATATTAATTTTAATATTAGCAAATGAAATAAGAAAAAAAAATGATAAGTTATATTCAAATTCTCTACAACAATTAGGGTGTGTTTAGCAGGGGAGAAAATCATTTTCCCAGAAAATCATTTTCCATGAAAAATATTTTTCCAAGAAAAATGTTTTTCAACTTACATTTGTAGCTATTTGGTAGAATGGAAAACCACTTTCTTTCCACTTCATTTTTTATTACTTGATAGAATGAAACCCCGCCTCCCCCCCAAGCCCTCACTTCATTTTTTTTTACCATCAATTCCGTCCATTGCTCAGTGCTCTGATCTAACCAATGAATTCTATTTTTCTCTCCTTTTCAAAATTAAATGCAAAACACAAGCAAGAAATATACCTGGTAATAAACCCAAAAAAAAGAGAGAGTCAACATTAATGATTCTCAATTTTTTCACTATTTTCAGGGATTACGCAATAGTATTTGAGTGATATTAAACCCAGATTAAAGAAAATGGCGAAGGGGGAGGCAGCGGATGTCTCAGATTGCGAAGTTCTTGAAAAAGGCAACAGTAATAAGGCTAGAGAACTCAAGAAGAAATTGCAGCGATTGACGGTGGAAATCACCGATGAAGACGATTAAGATGAAGAAGAGGGGAAGAATGAGAGACCATTTGAGAGTGAAAATGTTGAGTATATTTAGTTTTGATGATAACAAATCCAAGCGTAAAACTTTGTCCAAGTAATGTTGCTCCAAACACGATCTCCAAACAGGCCTAACTGGTGTTTGTGATCTTTATTGTATTAACTGGTTTGCTACATGTGAGAACAAGTCTTCAAAACAGGTTTTACTTGGTGATTCTATATTAAGTCAAGAACACCACCTCGACAGTTGATTGTAAGGCATGTTCCTGAACTCTAGCAATGCAAAGAACAACCCCAGCAAACAAGGTGGCCTTGGTGTTCACAGCAGCTCTACAAATCTTGGACAAGTTGACTGGTTCAAAACAAGAAGTCTTGGGTATATAGGTTTTATTTATTTAGACTCTTGTTAATATGCCAATCTTGAAAGTATCATTTTTAGCACTTCTTGAAAACGGTTTTCGAAAAGTTGCTTTGGGACACCATTACCAAACAACCCTGCAAACAGGGTGCCTAGGGTGTTCTCAAAAACTGCAGCAGCTACATCAGTCTTATCTGGAAATTTACTTCGGTTGGCTGCCAGATCTAAAAAGGTTCGTTTTGAATTTGAAAAAAATTGCAAAACCGTTTTTGCTAAAGATTTCTCTTGAAAAGATTCTTATCCCTTATTTTTAGGTCTTGATTGAATTTGGGATAAATCAAGATTTTATCCTTTTCAAGACTAGACTACTCGGCCAAGATATTTTAAAGAAAATCTTCTCTTCTCTCTTAGCCGTTGGAAATCTTTGATGAATCTTCTAAGCGACTAAAAATAGAGGATTTTTTCCTATCTTTTGAAATAATAGCCGTTGGGTTGTGCGTTTAAATATTGAAATTCTTTCTCCCATTTGATAACCCGGTTTTTACAAAGAAATAAGAGATTTTTAGAGCTGACATTCAAAGAGAAAAACTGTGAGAAGATTGTGCTTAACTGAGCTTTCAATTTCTTGGCATAATAGGACTTCATTGTACCTTACATCTGCTTAAATCAGAAGCACCCCAGTAAGGTGTTTTGTACCCTGTTCTCAGAATAGAAATTGAGTGAGTGTGTCCTCAGTCGTGTGGACTTTGGACGTGTCCTATCTGGTGAGATTAGACGTGGTGTAACCTGTCTTAGGGAAGAAGGTTACGTGGGTTACAAGTTGTAACAAGGAGTGTTACTTTTGTAACGTGCTCAGCCCGTTAGTGAAGTGGTTAAATCCTACACGAGGTAGGTCGTGGTTTTTCACACCTCAGTTGGGCTAGAGGTGTTTTCCACGTAAAAATTGTGTGTGCTTTATTTCCGCATTTATTACTTTGAATTTCGCTACTGAATCAATTGAGAACAACCGCTACAAACAAGGCGTAAGGTTGTTTGTGATTTACAAACAATCTCTACAATCAAGTGCTACGGTTGTTTGTCAGTTATTAGGCGAAAATCGACCACCACAATTCACCTCCCTCTTGTGGTTGTGTACTCTTGGAATTCAACAAGTGGTATCAGAGCAGGTTCTCTCAAAAGGGCTAACACCTTGAGAGATTCTGAAGATGAGTACACCACAAGGAATCCTTGAAGGGCAATCCATTACTCGTCCACCCTACTTCAACGGTCAACATTATAGTTGGTGGAAGAATAGGATGGAGAACTATATTCAGGCAGAAGATTATGAATTATGGATGCTCATCAAGAACGGGCCCCTTGTTCCCACCAAGGTGCTTGAAGATGGTAAGAAGTTTTCCAAGGAACCCATAGAGTTTGATGGTGAAGACTATAAGAAAATGGAAAAGAATGCCAAGGCCAAGAAGCTATTATATTTTGGCCTAGGTCCAGATGAATATACACGTATCTCGGAGTGTGAGTCAGCTCAGGAGATATGGAATGCCCTCCAAGTAGCTCATGAAGGAACAAGTCAAGTCAAACAATCACGTATTGAGCTACTTATGAGGCAATATGAGTTGTTTGATATGGGTGATCGTGAGAACGTGATGGATATGTACACACGCTTCACCCACATAACAAACGAGCTAAAATCCCTGGGAAAATCCTTCACCACAGAAGAGCTGGTGAGGAAGATTCTAAGGATTTTGCCTCGGTCTTGGGAAGCGAAGGTGACAGCCATCCAAGAAGCTAAAGACATGAACAAGATCACCCTCGACGAGTTGATTGGTAATCTCAAGACCTATGAACTCCGAAAGAACTCACAACAAAGAGAGGAGCAAAAGAAGGATCGTGGGCTTGCCTTGAAAGCACATGAGGACACTGACTCTGACCTTGAAGATGAAGATATGGCCTTAATGACAAGAAATTTTAAGAAATTCTTCGAAAAGGTCAAAGAAAAGAGCAAAAGAAAAGACTTCAGTAAGTCCAGAAACACCCCCCGAGAACAGTTCACAGGGTGTTTCAAGTGTCGCAAACCGGATCATATTGTGAAGAACTGTCCACTACTTCGAGAAGAGCAAGAGCAAGAACACCCCAGGAAACAAGGTAGAAAACAAGCTGTAAGCAGTTCTGGGAGACGATTCTCGAAGGCTATGCTTGCTGCCTGGGGAGATTCCTCTGAGGATGAAGGTGAGTCTGAAACTGAGGAAGATGCTGTAGCTCTCATGGCACAAAGTGACACGGATTCAGATGATGAATCAACAAACAGTCTTACTGATCTCAAGAACAAGGTACGTGGTCTCAATAAAGCAACTCTCGAAGAACTTTTGTATACCTTGATGGATACTTGTGCTGAATTGAAACGAGATGTCCGAGACCTAGAACTAGAAAATGAGATCCTTAAAAATGAAAAAACTGGGCTTACATGAAAATATTAATACGCTCAAAGAAAACCTCTTTATAAAAGAAGGAGATTATTCTCGAATGGAGGAAAAACTCTTTGAGGTGGAAGGAATGGTTGAGTCCTTGCTCAGGGAGAACAAGGGTTTGCATGCTAATATAGAAAAACTGGAAACCGAGCTTATCACAACCAAGCGCTGGAACAAGTCCTCACAAGCCCTTGATTGGTTAAACACTCACCACAGTCGAAACAAAAAGGGACTTGGATATAAGCCTAAACGAACAGTTTACCCAATTCATAGAAAGTATGTGGGATTACCTGAAAATATTGTTTGCTTTCATTTTGGTAAAACTAGTCACTATCGATATTCATGTCCTCTAAGAAGGTATGTCTTTGAAAAGAATGAAAGGTATGTGAAACAAATCTGGATTAGGAAAGATGAGCTTTATTTGTCTAAAAGAATGGGACCCAAGTGGATCTGGGTTCCCAAAACTAACATGTGATTTGTTTTGCAGGCTGAAGTGAGAGAGAAAAATCCCACAAACAACCCAGCAAATAGGGTAAGAAACACCCTGTCAAACATATCAGAAAACAACCTTGAAAACAGGCAGCTGTGGTATGTTGATAGTGGGTGTTCGCGGCATATGACTGGAGAAAAATCAAACTTTCTCTCACTTACAGCTTCAACCAGTGGGAGCGTGGCTTTTGGCAACGGCAAGTCTGGGACAATTGTCGGTGTAGGTAGCATTGGTAAAACTCTCTCCCACTCAATTGATAATGTGCACTTAGTTGATGGTTTAAAGCATAATTTACTAAGTGTGTCCCAACTGTGTGACAAGAACAACCTAGTGGTGTTCTCACGAACACATTGCTTGGTTGTCAATGCCAACACAGGAGATGTTGTGTTAAAGGGGAAGCGACACAAAAATGTTTACAAAGTATGTATTTCCACACTTCCCCAAAACAACCTGACTTGTTTGAGTGTTGTGAATGATGACATAATGCTCTGGCATAAGAGACTAGGTTATGCAAGCCTTACTCTTTTAAATAAACTTGTTTCAAAAGACCTGGTTATTGGACTACCTTCCATCAAATTTAATGATGACAAGGTATGTGAAACTTGTGCAAAAGGCAAACAAGTCAGATCTTCTTTTAAATCGAAAAAATGTGTAAGCACTACCCGACCTCTAGAATTATTACACATTGATTTGTGTGGTCCCATGAGGATAACTAGTAGAGGTGGGAAAAAGTATGTGCTTGTTGTAGTGGATGATTACTCTCGATTTACTTGGACCTTGTTTTTGGCATCCAAAGATGAAACCTTTGAGAATTTTATTACCTTTCTCAAAAAGGTTGAAAAGAGAGTAGGACACTCCTTAATTAGCTTGAGATCTGATCATGGAACTGAGTTTAAAAATGCAAGTTTTATCAACTATTGTAATGAACATGGTGTTGATCATAACTTCTCAGCTCCAAGAACACCCCAACAAAATGGGGTGGTTGAGCGCAAAAATCGCACCCTGGAAGACATGACCAGAACAATGCTTATTGCTAGTGGTCTTCCTAGGTATTTCTGGGCAGAAGCATTGAACACCTCATGTTACATTATAAATAGATGCATGATCAGACCCATTTTGAACAAAACTCCTTATGAACTTTTCAAGGGCAGAAAACCCAATATTACGCACCTAAGAACATTTGGTTGTAGGTGTTTTGTGCATAATAATGGGAAGGATGCCTTAGGAAAGTTTGACCCTAGGAGTGATGAGGCAATATTTCTTGGCTATTCTTCTCACAGCAAGGCATACAAAGTCTTTAACAAAAGGACCTTGTGTGTTGAGGAAAGTGTGCATGTGCTTTTTAATGAATCTAACTTGTTGAGTGAGAATGATGCACAGGAAGATGAACTTGAATTAGGTCTTGTTCGAAAAGAAGTGTTGCTCCAAGATAAACGAGGTAAGAACACCATGGAGAAAACAACTCCTGAAGGGGTTCCTCAGAACAGCAGGCAAGGTGAACACCAAACAGGGGGAAACACCGTTGAACCCTGTTCGGGACCATGTTCTTCAGGAACAGGC
This sequence comes from Carnegiea gigantea, assembly GCA_029747015.1. Lineage (NCBI taxonomy): Eukaryota > Viridiplantae > Streptophyta > Magnoliopsida > Caryophyllales > Cactaceae > Carnegiea > Carnegiea gigantea. Next base: position 505,859 of record JAKOGI010000326.1, read on the forward strand.
TTACAAACAGGTGCAGAAACAGGCTCAGGAGATGATCGTAAGCTTGATATTACGACTAGAGTAGAGCATGGGTCTGTGGATCCTCTTACTCCACGACCATGGAAGTACCATAGTTCGCATCCCCTTGATCAAATTCTGTCTGATATTAACACTGGAGTGCAAACTAGATCTAAGCTTAAGAATTTTTGTGCTTTCTATGCTTTTCTTTCTAACATTGAGCCAAAAAGTGTGAATGAAGCTCTTGCAGATTCAAATTGGGTCACGGCAATGCAAGAAGAGCTCCATCAATTTGAAAGAAATAAAGTATAGCACCTTGTACCTAAACCTGCAGAGAGAACAATCATTGGAACCAAGTGGGTGTTCCGAAACAAACTGGATGAGTCAGGAACAGTCACTAGGAACAAGGCACGGCTGGTTGTTCAAGGGTATAATCAAGAAGAAGGGATCGATTATGAAGAAACCTTTGCACCAGTTGCTAGAATTGAGGCTATTCGAATCTTAATAGCCTTTGCAGCTCATATGGAAATCAAGCTATATCAAATGGAACGTGAAAAGTGCATTCCTCAACGGATACCTTAAAGAAGAGGTGTATGTCAAACAACCCCATGGTTTTGAAAACAGTGAATTTCCTAACCATGTTTTCAAACTAGACAAAGCTCTTTATGGCCTAAAACAAGCTCCTAGAGCTTGGTACGAACGGTTGTCAAGTTTTTTAATTGAAAATGATTTTAGAAGAGGTAAGGTAGGCAATACCTTGTTTCTAAAATCTAAGGGGGAACATTTATTGATTGTCCAAATATATGTTGATGACATTATATTTGGTGCAACTCATCATGATTTATGCAATGAATTTTCAAATATGATGAGGAGTGAGTTTGAGATGAGCATGATGGGTGAGCTTAACTTTTTCTTAGGCTTACAAATCAAGCAAACTCCAAACGGCACCATGATCCATCAACAAAAGTATATCAAGGAGCTACTTAAGCGTTTTGGGATGGAGTTGGCCAAACCCGTAGACACTCCTATTTCTCCTTCAACCAAGTTGGTTATGGATGATGGGAGTCCCTCAGTTGAGGAGAAACTCTATAGGGGCATGATTGGGTCACTCTTATACCTAACCGCTAGTAGACCTGATATTGTTTTTAGTGTTGGTTTATGTGCCTGTTTTCAGTCTAATCCTAAGGAAACTCATCTTAAGGCTGTTAAACGGATACTAAGGTATTTGAAACATACACCCAATTTAGCTTTATGGTATCCTAAAGGTTGCAATTTTGATCTTGTTGGATATGCTGACGCTGACTATGCTGGATTCCTAGTTGATAGAAAGAGTACCTCAGGTATGGCTCACTTTCTTGGACCTTGTTTGGTATCTTGGGCTACCAAGAAGCAACATTCAGTTGCCATGTCCACAGCAGAAGCTGAATATGTTGCAGCAGCTTCATGTTGTGCTCAACTGTTGTGGATAAGGCAATAGCTTAAGGACTTTTGTGTTGACATTGGATGCATTCCTATTTTTTGTGATAACACAAGTGCAATTAACATTGCCAAAAATCCATGTCAACATAAAAGAACAAAGCATATTGACATTCGACATCATTTCTTGAGAGATAATGTTGAAAAGGGTTTAATCTCTATGAACTTTTACACAACGGAAAATCAAATTGCTGATATATTCACTAAGGCACTAGCTAGAGATCAATTTGAGAGCAATAGACTGGAACTAGGGTTGGTGAGAACACCCTGAGTTACCTGTTTCTAGAACATGAACTGGGTTTGGTAAGATCAACCTCTACACCCTGTTCTCTCCCCTTATTTGCAAATCTTATTAATAACGGATGTTATTGCATACACTCGAATTGCGTACATTTTGTCTTTACTTATCCACTTAGTGCAGCATAAGGGGATGTACTGAAGCCGCCTTAATACCATTAAGTCCAATCAAGATCAGACGGCAAAGAACAGGCATAACGAAGAGAACAGGTACGCCCCTTGGTTGCTCGATGTGTTTTTCCTTCCCAAGGCACAAGCTTTTAATTCTCACACCCGTTGCAAACCAAGAAATCTTCTAAAGATTTTGGGTGCTCTCTCTTTCTCTCTCTTTTTATATGCCCTGTTCTCAGTACTGCAAAACCTGAGAACCCTGCAAAGCCTTAAACCCTAATCTCTTTCCTCTAGCAACAATGGCTCTCAACAACTCCTCTCAATCAAACGACCTCGTTCTTGCGTCCTCAATCCCTGCTCCCCCTCGTCCAATCCTGTACAAGCCTTTTAAATTCCTGAAAAGCTTGTCCATACACTCAGTGGGAATGGGGATGGTTGATATTCCCTTCGAATGTGGAAGGGAATTGGTGTTTCTTGTAGAGACAATTGCTTGTCCCATTAACGTCGAGTCAGAGGGTACACTATCGGGGTCTCAAGACCAAATCTTGGAAACCCCTGAAGGGTTTAATTTTGAGCCTTGTTCTTCTGGGTTGTTTCCTAAAACAGTGCCAGAAACAGGGGCTGCCTCTGTCGAAGGTGTGTTTATGGAGGATCTGGATGTCGATTTCCAAGGGAAGTCGAATGAGACATCAGAGGAGAGTTTAGAGAAGGATTCTCTCCCTGAAGCTAAAACCCACACTCCGGTCGCTCAAACTGGAGAGAAAAGAAAAAGGGTGAAAATAGTGGCCAGGCGTAGCCATAAACAAGGCCACAACCAAGGTCTCAGCCCTCTCAAACTCCCTCTTCTCCACAATCCTCCAAGCCTTCTCGCAAATCTGCAAGACTAGCTTTTCAATCTTCTCCCTGTATCTCCAAACCCTCTGCTCCTGTCATCGAGGAGATTTCCTCCTCTTCTACCGAAGGGTTCTCGAGTTTGACTCTGAGAACATCACCTTCAAACAGGGGACACCGGTGTTCTCCGAGTCCTCTAAAGAACAAGCCTCTCCAAAATCAACCACTAAACCTGCTGTGAAGCCCTCTCCTGCAAAAACACCCCTCAAGCGAAAGCCCAGAATAGCCCCCCTACCAGAAGCTACCACCTCTGTTCCTGCCCCCAAACGCCCAAAGCAGTTCACTCCCTCTCCTATGTCTGACAAACATGTGCAGTTGCTTAAGCGCAATGTCGTTAGGGGGAAGGTAGTGAATGTAAGCTTTTTCGAGGAACAGGGTTTAGGGGTGTTCCTGAATAAGTTGCGGGCCTAAGGCTGGCTCGACTTGTTTGCAAACACCCAGTTGGGGTGTTCTGTGCCTGAGTTGGCTGAGTTTTACGCCAACTGCAATGTCACCGAAGGGGTGGTGACTAGTTTTGCGAATGGGCAACGCATTTAGGCTGATGCGCCCACACTTGGACAAATTTTGGGAGTACCCTCACAAGGCTTTGACGTGTATGTGAGGAAAGACAAAACAGCCCTAGAAACAGCCAGGCTCCTAGAGGTGTCCCAACGCCTCAGTCAAAAACAGGGCCTGAGAACACCCCTCTCTGTCAAGAAGGGTGAAATGACCTCCCTGCACCAACTATTGTTTATGTTCACTATCAAGAACATAATTCCGCGAGGTTAAGGGCGAAACTCAGCTGATGCCCTCGATCAATGCCTGGTGGATTTACTGGATCGGGAGGAACCAATTAACCTCCCTGCAATCATGATTCGCCACATAGGGCGAATTGCGAACACCACCCGGGCCCATGATCTTGGATATGGGTTTCTGCTGACAAGGGTGTTTGAGCACCTTGGGATAGTGCTCACACGGCGAGTGGAGGCCCAAGTCGTTGATGAGATTGGGATTGACACTCTGCTCGGGTGTGGCTATGAGGTTGGCGAAGGGTCAGTCTCCAAACAGGGTCGTCGACCACCTCGACCACCTGTTTCTGGGCAACCTTCCTTCAAACTTGAGGCTGTTCTTGAGGACAATGCTCGCCTCAAGGATGAGCTCTCAGCTGTCAAGGCTGCTCTTGCTGAGGAGCAAGCCCTCTCCGCCAAACGCCATGAGGAATTGCTTGTCCTTCTCTCCACTCTTGCCCCTAGCATTCCTCATCTGCAAACGAGACCACCCCCTGCACTCTGATTCTCTAGGCTGTTCTCTTGTTTCCTCCTCCCCTCTTCGTTTTTGGCATTGTACTGTTTTTAATGCAATATCTCTTTCATGATGCTTCTTGTACCTTATGCTCTATATTTCTTTTCTTGCATTCATACTGTTATTTATGCTTTTTAATGATGCCAAAAGGGGGAATAAGACCATACGAATAAGACCATACGAATAAGACCATATGATCTATGACCTAGCACCTAGAGGATCCCTATCAGCATTAATCGTTGTTAAGCTTTTTAATTTTGTCAATATGGTCACTTGGTTTGTCATCATCAAAAGGGGGAATTTGTTGAGTATATTTAGTTTTGATGATAACAAATCCAAGTGTAAAACTTTGTCCAAGTAATGTTGCTCCAAACACGATCTCCAAACAGGCCTAACTGGTGTTTGTGATCTTTATTGTATTAACTGGTTTGCTACATGTGAGAACAAGTCTTCAAAACAGGTTTTACTTGGTGATTCTATATTAAGTCAAGAACACCCTCTCGACAGTTGATTGTAAGGCATGTTCCTGAACTCTAGCAATGCAAAGAACAACCCCAGTAAACAAGGTGGCCTTGGTGTTCACAGCAGCTCTACAAATCTTGGACAAGTTGACTGGTTCAAAACAAGAAGTCTTGGGTATATAGGTTTTATTTATTTAGACTCTTGTTAATATGCCAATCTTGAAAGTATCATTTTTAGCACTTCTTGAAAACGGTTTTCGAAAAGTTGCTTTGGGACACCATTACCAAACAACCCTGCAAACAGGGTGCCTAGGGTGTTCTCAAAAACTGCAGCAGCTACATCAGTCTTATCTGAAAATTTACTTCGGTTGGCTGCCAGATCTAAAAAGGTTCGTTTTGAATTTGAAAAACAAAAATGCAAAACCGTTTTTACTAAAGATTTCTCTTGAAAAGATTCTTATCCCTTATTTTTAGGTCTTGATTGAATTTGGGGTAAATCAAGATTTTATCCTTTTCAAGACTAGACTACTCGGTCAAGATATTTTAAAGAAAATCTTCTCTTCTCTCTTAGCCGTTGGAAATCTTTGATGAATCTTCTAAGCGACTAAAAATAGAGGATTTTTTCCTATCTTTTGAAATAATAGCCGTTAGGTTGTACGTTTAAATATTGAAGTTCTCTCTCCCATTTGATAACCCGGTTTTTACAAAGAAGTAAGAGATTTTTAGAGCTGACATTCAAAGAGAAAAACCGTGAGAAGATTGTGCTTAACTGAGCTTTCAATTTCTTGGCATAATAGGACTTCATAGTACCTTACATCTGCTTCAGTCAGAAGCACCCCAGTAAGGTGTTTTGTACCCTGTTCTCAGAACAGAAATTGAGTGAGTGTGTCCTCAGTCGTGTGGACTTTGGACGTGTCCTATCTGGTGAGATTGGACGTGGTGTAACCTGTCTTAGGGAAGAAGGTTACGTGGGTTACAAGTTGTAACAAGGAGTGTTACTTTTGTAACGTGTCAGCCCGTTAGTGAAGTGGTTAAATCCTACACGAGGTAGGTCGTGGTTTTTCACACCTCAGTTGGGCTAGAGGTGTTTTCCACGTAAAAATTGTGTGTGCTTTATTTCCGCATTTATTACTTTGAATTTCGCTACTGAATCAATTGAGAACAACCGCTACAAACAAGGCGTAAGGTTGTTTGTGATTTACAAACAATCTCTGCAATCAAGTGCTACGGTTATTTGTCAGTTATTAGGCGAAAATCGACCACCACAATTCACCCCCCTCTTGTGGTTGTGTACTCTTGGAATTCAACAGAAAATAAAGTGATTTTGGCACAATTAGAAGAAAATAGAATGAGAGACAAAACTGGGCAACGAAAGTTGGGTCTAGAAAATCAATATTCCTACTTTTTCAAGGGAAAACAATTTCCTTCACATGGGGTAAAATGATTTTCCTCTGAAAATAATTTTCCCCTCCACCTTTTACCAAATAAGTAAAATGGAAACATCATTTTCCAGAAAAGTGATTTTTTTCCCCTACCAAGCGCACTAAAAAAATAGTAATTTTTAATCATTATTAGATATTATAATTGTGTATCCATACTGTGCCTTGATATTTAGATTTGTTCATTGTCAAAGCACATTAAGTTAGAACATCCAATTAGTTCATTCAACAACAATTGATTTACATTCAAATCTAATCAGTACCCATTTTTCAATTTTGACTCAAATATATACAGTCACATATCAATTTTTGACTCAAGTTATACATTAACAATTAATGGCACTTGTCCTAACAATCTAACACCAACCCATAAACCAGATTACTATGGCATGAATGCATGCTACTGTATGTTGTTTAAGCTTTGGAATGAAGGGGGGGGAGGAGCGAAATTTGCACAAAAGGGGCTAGTCGAGCTATTGAGGCCAAACTGTTTAAAAAACATAAAAACAATCAGTTGCGCACATCGGAGAATCAAAGAAACGACCACTAGCCCGGTGAGCTCCTAATCCTGCATTCCATATTGCTTTCCTTGCAACAAACTTGGTGGAGGAACTCTTGTGAGAAGGATTTCCTAACTGACTATTGTGTTAATAAAAAATGTGTATAACAATAGCAAGATATGTGATCGAGGAATCAAAATGAGCTAGGTCAACTTTGAGCTAGATAATATTGAGGTTCCTTTGAAAATTATTTTGCAAGCTTGGTTCAGCTCATGAGCTTGTTATGTTTGAAAATTTGGGCTAATAACTAGAGCCATCTAAGCTCATGAGCCCTCATAAGCCTTTACGGGTTGCCACTGTTCAATTTCTACTTAGGTAATGTTTTGTTGGGGGGAAAATGATTTTTCAATTTTCTGTTGTTTGGCACGATAAAGGTTAGAAAATTATTTTCCAAGGGAAAAAAATTTTCCTCCAATGGAGGAAAATGATTTCATTTTTGAGAAAATAGGAAGTTGATTTTCCTCATTCAACTCTTTGCTAATACAGTCAGCTAAGCTTAGATAAAAACTTCGATTTCAACAGTTTGGATCGAAACTTTACTATCCGATGAAAAAGATTAAAATAAATTCAAGTCTAAATTTTCAGCTCAAATTTCTCTCATTTGATCTATATTTATCTCGATTACGACAATTTAATCGATATTTTTTGCCATTAAAATAATTCAGTTGACTTGCCGGTAAAACAGTTTCAACAGCTTGGAGTTGAAACTTCATCATCAAACAGAAAATATTAAAATAAGCTCAAATTTAGATTTTGAACTTGATAATCTTTCATTTGCTCAACATTTTTTTCTACAACAATAATTCAATTGATATTTTTTGCCCTTAAACAATGCATTTCATCACAAGACCAATTTCAATAGTTTGGATAAAAACTTGATCACTGAGTAGAAAAGATTAAAATAGACTAAAATCTAGATTTTGAGCATGACATTCTTTTATTTGGTCAATATTTTTCTTGCCATGACAACTCAATTGATATTTTTCGCCCCTTAAAGAATTCAATTGACGTTCTTCATCACTAAACTAATTTCAACGGCATAGATCGAAACTTCATTGTCGGAAAGGAAGTGTTAAAAAAACTCAAAATGTGAATTTTAAGCTCAATATTTATATCAACTACGACCATTCAGTCAATATTTTTCGTTATTAAACAATTCAGTTGATGTTTTCCCGTCTTTCATTAAAAATGATTTATTTTGTACCAAACAATGGAAAATGTGATATGAAAATCAATTTTTCTTTGAAAAACATTTTCCATAGAAAATGATTTTCCGCGAAAACCATTTTCCTTCCAACTAAACACTACCTTATTTTTTATTTTTATTACCGTTGAAATCGAATTGGACAAATTAGAGTTAAATTAACTTCAAGCCTTAAGAGACAAAAACAAATATCAAAATCTGATACTAATATACAAGCATGATTAGAAAGTTACATACAGAAATTAGAGATTAGGAAATAGAAAACACATACCCTATAGTGATAATTATTAAAATGGTGGTTGGTTTGGGATAAATAATTTAATGGATAAAAATTCAGGCATTCCTCAGGAAGTGTAAAAAATGCCACCTCAGTCAATGAGCTGTCCTTGAATATATATGGTAAAAGGGCAGGAATCTCTGATTAGTAGACCTTGTGACGGACATTAAGCTCAGTCCCAAGGTCATCCACCCATGCCCAAGGAGGAAAGATCTTAGTTGAATTACCCTTTTACTACTTGAACACAGTTTCCTATAAATATTCACCTACCCACTTCAAACATTCATTCAATTCAACACCAAAATCTAGGCTTTAAAATTATAAACGTCAAAACTTTCCACGTTGGTGAGAAAACCAACCTTTCCCAAAAAATTACAATATTTTGTCTCTTTTCTCTTAGCTGTCCTTTTTCCTTTTCTTGCTTAGATAACTGATTTGAGCATCAGAGGGGGCGGTTCTTGGATCCATAATTCGGGGTTTACCTTTTTCTAGGGAAGAAGAAGAAGAAGAAAGGGGAGGACAACCCAGAGCGTCCGCTATCTCATAAACTCCTTTTTTCCCACCTCATCACTCCTATTACCCCTGTGCGAAGCAGATTAATGACCACTACTGCAAGCGCACTGGTAGTCGTAGTATAGATAGAAAGATCGTCCTCAGGGATCAATGTAATCTATTAAGCTTTGTCTATCAAAATATGCTAAGTAAGATTCTAATTCTAGGGTTTTGATTCAACAACTTCTAATTCACTAATTTTAAATCAATTAAGGAAAACTTCCTAGGAATTTATGTAGCTATGAAAGGTGATTGGATCAAACTAATAAGCATGTGTTTTTCTGTAATTGGTTAATCTCGAGGAATTGCAATTTCTCCAAAAATTTAGTCTATTCTTTCGAAATCAACCAAATGTGCCTAAACTAAGCAAAAGTCGTTCTTTCAAACTAATTTGTCTTAATCCAAGTTGAATATCTTCGATTACACTCTAGTCCTCCTCACATGCAAATCTCTCTTTCGACACGACGCTATGTCAGGTTTTATCAAGCACTCTAACAATTAAATGTCACGTTTCAATTTTTCACTCAATTATTTCAAGTGTACAAGCAAACTTTGGTAAAACATTCACTTACAACGTGATAATCACTTGATAGAACAAAATCAAACCAATCATGAAAAAACCACAATTCTATAGATTAAAACATGATCCAACTATACTTTCATAAACTACTAAATTTCTAGACAAAATAAACTACTCACACATGATTAAAAATTAAATAACTAATCAACATTTTGGTGAAATCTGAGAGAAAGGGCTTGACTGAGATGGCCTTTCAACCAAGGGCTTTAAACCGCCTCAAAATCAAACACACACACCCAAGGTTTCTCAGTAAAATAATAATCAAACTAACAATCCTAACTAAAAAGAACAAAATTTGAGAAAGAAAATGGACTATGCTATGCTTCTTTTCTCTTCCATTGCTGATGAATAATGCCTTTTTTATAGAATAGTTTGGATCATTTCAGCTACACAGCCGAAGTAAGACAGAGGTGGGAGTTTCACAACTCACCATGGTCCGTGGTAGGTACCACAATCTGACCGTGGTCTTAGCATCATATGGGTGTCCATAGGGGAGGTCAAAACACATCCAATAAGGGTCAAATGCTGGACAAAAAGGCCTAAAATCCTGCAAAGCACATCAAACAACTGTACCCAAGCATAAATTGGGAATAGGAGTATAGATTATGAGTAAGCACATAATTCTCATAAAAATGTGGCAAAATAGCCCTAAAATGATGTATATATTAAGCACTTATCAAACTCTTCAATGCTTAAACTGTTGCTTGTCCTCAAGCAATGCTAAAATCAAAAATATACACAACCTCCTCAGGATAGATATAGGTAACATTCTAACAGCAAAGTTGACCCAAAGGTAGCCCAAAATGATGCAAAAATCATTACCAAATAGATTAGGGAATAAAATTTTTGAAAACGACTTGATAGACCACAATGTCAAACTTAAATCAATGCCCCCAAATTGTCAAATGCAGTCATTCACATATAAAACAAATGAGGCTAGCAAGGCCAGTAGAACATCATTATAGTTATGTGGAATTCATCACCCATGTGTTTAAAAATGTATACATACATAAAGGTTCCCTTAATTCTCATTCCTTAGACTCAAATCTACTATAAGCTTGACAAGACTCTCAAATTCGTTATCACTAAAATGCAAACACACTAGACAATCATGAGGACTTTCATAGGGTTGTAATAGGGTCATGGGTAAAGGTAAGAGCGAGAAGCCACAGACTAAGAGCTAAACGACTCCAATGCATCACACTACATCCTTCCTAGATCATTTTAATTTATCAACAAAATACATCTTCAATTGAAAAGAGAAAGAGTTGAAAATCATAAGAATTTACAATTCTAACAAAAGCTAACTCTTACTTCCTTTTTTTCACTTGTCTCTTCTTTTTCTTTTTTTCGTTTTCTTCCTTTTTCATTTTGTGTTTTTTTTCTTGTTTTTTTTTTTTTTTTCAAATGAGTTAGCCAAGGGAAATCCATAACGAACTTTAAATTGCAACTTTTCTCTAAACTTTGTACAATTAAATAGGGGATTTATCAAAATCTCACATCCCTTCACCAAACAACCAAAACCCTCTAAAAGAGAACAATCCACCTTACTAGTGCCCTATCAAACTTGATGCAAAAGAATGATATGCTTCTCTAGTCTTGACTTAAGGATAAGATAATCATTTTGCCATAGGCTATAATAGGAGGTTCAAATAAAAAAAACGGATACAAGCGTAAAGGGGTTAGTAAGGGATATAATATACAACAAAGGTTGCTATCTGGCCGTTGGGTTTAACAAATCAAAGAAAAATGTCTAAATCATATTGCCTAAATGCATATACAAAATGTCATCTCGAATGATAATCAAAGCAAGTTCCAGAGAAATGATGTCAAGAAAGAGTCACACATGAAAGAAATATGAGACTAAATTGATAAATAGTTTCTAAAAGCTCAAAGCCTCACAGGACATCTAACAAGGTCATAACTAGCTCATTAGTGAATACATGCCAAAATTCATGTAAAGATTCATGGAGTGATCAACTCACATTCAACATGTAGTCAAAATGTGAAGCTCATTTCGTAAACTCATTCTCAAATATTTTTACGCACAATTTGGACAAATCAAAGGATCAAACTGAATCAAAGAAGTCTATCGAATCTAAAAAGATCATAACAGAGGATTTTTTTTGGCCTTCTCTTTTTTTGCAAATTTTTTTTAATGCGTGCTCCTAATAACAATGCAAACTAAAATGCAAACTAAAATGCAAAGGGACTAATAAAAGAAAAAACTAAAATGCAACCTAGAATAAAAAGAAACTAAATGTAGTACTAAAACACTGCTAAACAAAACTAAAACCTAAAACAAAAACTCCAAAAATTATCACAAACAACATATACAAAGTACAAGGACACCAAACCAAATTAGCCATCATATGCCAAATTTTAACGAGTAACTCCCCCATGCTTGAATTACACATTGCCCTCTATGTGGGCACATAATAGAAAAAGTGAGGGGGAGTAGCACAAAGTAATCAGAAAGGAAGTGGTGGAGGAGGATCGGGTGGTTGACCACAAGAGATATGCCAATCCTGCCACGTCTCTAAACATGTCCTACAGTCCTGAAAATATTGAGTCTGGGTAACAAGCATCCCACGAAACTCATCGTGATGCTCTTGGACAAAGTCCCGAAGAGCTGCATTCTCAGAAGCAACAAATGCTTGAAGGAAAACTTGCTCTTCTTGAATGGATCTAAGGGCACCTTGGAGGTCGGTATAGCCAGGAGGGAGTGGTCGAGAGGAAGAACTAGGTCTTACTTAACTAGAATGAGGGGTTGGATGATGGGGTGCGGGTTGAACAACCTTATCATCACCAGATACCCAATAAAGGTTAGCCCAGTGAAGTAAGGTAGTTCAATCGACATTGGGAAGCGGAAAAAGTCGGTCCATAGGGTAAATCTAATATAAACGCCCAGCCTCAACTTTACAAAAGTTCATAATTTTAAAAGCAGCTTGATCAAGCCGTTCGGACTCAGAAACTCTATCCTCAGGGTTGAGCTCAATACCCAAAAATCTAGTTATAGTAGTCACAATACCACTTATGACTATTCTACGTTTAGTGCTAACAGCAGTACTATACAATTGCCTGGCGAAAAACAAACCAAGGTCAAGCTGGACACCATCAAGTATACATAATAAAAAGTACAACTCAGATAATCTCGGGACACTCAGACTATCATCCCGAGCAAAGAAGCAACAAACCAAGATACGCTGAGCTACTTTAATGCAAGGGTTCCTAATATGTGTGCACTTCGATGAACTAATATTGTATCTAACACTGCCCAAAAGTTCATCCCAAAATGCATTCGGATTGAATTCATGGGAGACTTGGCGGTTTGGTAAATCCATACTAAGTGAAAAATCGAATATACTGTCAAAGGTACCTATGTTCAATTAGTATAATTGTCCCTGCAAATAAAATGATATGTACCCAACTTGACATTGAGGCCCTCTAGTGACCTCGACATGTAGTGTACTCAGGAACTCTAGGGTCAGGTTCCAGTATGTATGCTCTTTTATTTCTAAAAAGTGTCCTATATCACCTCGTGTAAATAACCACCAAATATCATCTAACATTCCTAATTAAGCTAACAATTCCTCATTATAATATCTAGTTGCCCCAACCATATGTTTATTCAAACAATTATATCTAGTAAAATGATCAGGATTCGTTAAACCAAGAGGGTGAAGAATGTTACCTTGAGCTTGTGTATTGGTGGAGGTTCGAGATGTCCTTTGAGGTCGGGTTGGTGCTTGACTTGAGGATGCAACCTTCTCGATACGCCTTTGTCTCTTGGTAGGTGTCATTGTTACAAAATGAAACAAAAACCAAAACTAAAATCTAAATAAGAAAATTTGAAGAAGAAAAATAAAGAAATTAAGTAAAAAGAAGAAGTAAGAGAGGGAAAAAGATGGGTATGGTGGATGAGTGAAATGAATGAGTTTGAAGAAGAAGAAGAAGAAGAAGAAGAAGAAGAAAGAGATGAAATTTGTGTGGAAAGAGGAAAGATTAAATGAAAAGGAATGATTTTGGGTGAAAATTAAGAAGAAATGAGGTAAGAATGAAGGTTGTAGGATGGAGGGTTTAGAGAGAAAAAAATAAAGGTAGAGAGAGAGAGGCTCGTGGAAGAAGATGAAGTGCGAAGGAAATGAGGAGGCACCACGGTCAAAAACCTAAACCGTGTGCTATAGCAGGTCACCACAGACCATGGAGTTCATCACGGTCCAACTGTGTTGTCTGCTGATTTGATGCCATAATGCATTATCAGCGTACAAAACATCGTAGCCCATCAGACGGGCTACTATCAACTTGTTCAACTCCCAAATCAAAATCTACATCAAATCCTTCTATGGGAGGCAAAGAGAGAACAACTTGGGCAAGCCTGCAATAGTCGCTTATAGAAGACTCGTTAGAAACATAGCCTCAACCTTGGGCATGTTAGGCTACATATGAGTAGTAAACTCCACCTTAACATACCTTTGGTGGGGTCCTCATGAGAAATCCACTCAAAGTCTAGAAGATCTTCACAATTCAAGACATCTTCCATGTCAATCTCAGGGGAAGGGGAAAATTCATCCAATATAGAAGAATTAGGAGAAATCACTTTCTCCTTCATATAACAAAACACAGCATAGCGCCCCTTTTACCTCAAAAGTTATACGTCCCTTTCTTACATTAATGTGGTAACCAGCTGTAGCCAAAATGGGTCGACTTAGGATAATTTAAGCATCATCGGTTTCGGGTATATCAACTATGATAAAGTCCTCCAACACCTAAATATCTCTTATATTGACTGACACATTATCCAATATACCTATGGGTTGGGTCTCAGAACCATCTTCTAATTGTAGCAAAAAGCGTGCAGCTTGTAATGGTCCTAGGTGAAGCTTATGAAACAAAGAATATGGCATTACACTGACGCTTGCACCTAGATCAAATAAAGCACTTTCCATTTTCACCTTTCCCACAATGTAGGGGATAGAAAAGCTACCTGGGTCAGGGTGCTTAGGTAGAAAAATTATAGGGATCTCTACAATGTCATTCTCTATGAATGTGGCAGTCTTGCCACCATCATTCTTGTCCTTACTTCTGGCTATGATTATTTTCTTATCCTCTTCCATTGGTATATCCTCGGGGTCAGTAAAGTCCTCCACTTCTTCTTTCAAGGTGACACAGTTGTGATGCTCTCGAGAGTTAGGTTCGGACTTGCTAGGAAGTCTATATGGGGGCGTAGATGAAAAGCTAGATTTTTGGGCAATCTGAGCTTCCAACATTCTATTATGAGTTGTAAGTACATCAACCTTTGAGACTAATTACTTAATATGCTCATCCTGTTTTTGTTGTGCCAGAAGCATAATTTTTATCATTATTTTTAAATTGGACTTTTGGGGTACTTGAGCAAGGAAATGAGGTCTTTGAAAATCGGGAGGTGGTCTAGCATTCATTAGGGGCATATTCAAAGGGTTTGGATTAGATCTATATGAGAAATTTCGATGATTCTTTCAACCCGGATTGTAGGTACTAGAGTAAGGGTTATTGGTCGATCTCAGGTTGAAGTTTTGAACATAGTCAACTTCACTAGGGTCTTGGGAAAAGGGGCTCCCAACTTGACAATTCAAAGTCACATGCTCAATAGAACCACAAATTTCACAAGGGGAAGAGGCACTAGAATTCACAGCATTACCATTCATTCGGTCCAATCTTTGAGTTATAGCATCTACTTTAGCAGAAAGCAAAGTAAGCGCATCAACTTCAAGGTTACCTCCAACCCATTTGGGTAGGCTTCGTTCGGTAGACCTTTGGAAATGGTTAAGTGTCATTTCCTTAAGTAAGTTATTGGCTTCATCCTTAACTTTTTTCATCAAGGTTCCTCTCGCTGCCGCATCAATAGTGGACCTTACAGATTGTACCACACCATTATAAAAAGCTTGGATAATCATCCTACGTTGAAGACCATGATGGGGGCATAAGCGCAGCAAATCTTTAAACCGCTCCCAAGGTTCATAAAGCATCTTTTCATCTTTTTGCATAAAGTTGGCGATTTGATTCTTTAAGCTTGTCGTTTTGCTCGGAGGGGAAAACTTAGTGAGGCAGGCTCTTGTTAACTTATCCCAAGTGGTAATACATCCCAATGGCAAAGAATGTAACCAAGTTCTTACTTTATCTCTCAATAAGAAGGGAAATAAGCGCAATCGGATGGCATCAGTAGACTCCATTAAGTTTCAACGTGTTGCACACCTCTAAAAAGACTGAAAGGTGTAGATTCGGGTCTTCCGAAGGAGTTCCTCTAAACTGGGATTGTTGCACAATGGACATGAGTGCCGGTTTGAGCTTGAAATTGTTGGCATCAATATTAGGGCGAGCGATGCTTTAGGCAATCCCTTAGACTTTAGGGTAACGAAATCTCGAAGTGTCCTTTGGTCACCTCCTCCTCCCGTCATGTTTGTTGGAGTCTTTCTTGCCTCACGTTTTGTTCTTCAATTATTTGCTTCTTCCTCCTTAAGCGGAAAGTCCTTTTAATCTCGGGATAGGGTTTGTACAAAATTGAACTTCGCATAAACGGGAAAAATTTCTGTAAACACTATCACCAACACTACCAGTGAAATCAAACAAGAAAATAAAAAGAAAACAAAAGTAAAAGGCAATAAAATACTTAGTCACTTTTGCAAGACTAACTCAATAGTTAACAGATTGATCCCTCGCAACGGCGCCAAAACTTGACCACTGCCGTAAACGCACGGGTAGTCGTAGTATAGATAAAAAGATCGTTCTCAGGGACCAATGTAATCTATAGAGCTTTGTCTATCAGAATATGCTAAGTAAAATTCTAATTCAAGGGGTTTCGATTCAATAACTTCTAATTCACTAATTTTAAATCAATTAAGAAAAAATGTCTAGGAATTCATGTATTTATGAAAGGTGGTTGGATCAAAATGATAAGCAATCTCTCCAAAAATTTAGTGTATTCTTTTGAAATCAACCAAATTTGCCTAAACTAAGTAAAAGTCGTTCTTTCAAACTAATTTATCTTAATCCAAGTTGAATATCTTCGATTACACTCTAGTCCTCTTACATGTAAATCTCTCTTTCGAGACGATGCTATATCAGGTTTTATCAAGCAGTCTAACAATTAAATGTCATCTATCAGTTTTTCACTCAATTATTTCAAGTGTGCAAGCAAACTTTGGCCAAAAATTCAATCACAACATGATAATCACTTGATAGAATAAAATCAAATCAATAATAAAATAAGCACAATTCTATAGATTAAAACATGATCCAACTATACTTTCATAAGCTACTAAATCCCTAAACAAAACAAACTACTCATACATGATTAAAGATTAAACAACTAACCAACATTTTGTCGAAATCTGAGAGAAAGGGCTTGATTGAGATAGCCTTTCAACCAATGGCTTCAAACTGCCTCAGAATCAAACACGCACTCCAGATTTCTCATTAAAACAATAATCAAACTAAAAATCTTAACCAAAAAGAACAAAACTTAAGAAAGAAAATGGACTATGCTATGCTTCCTCTCTCTTCCATTGCTACTGAACGACGCCTTTTTATAGAAGAGTTTGGATTATTCTGCCACACAGCCGAAGGAAGACGAAGAGGCAACAGTTTCACGGCTCACCACGGTCTGTGACAAGTACCGCGGTCCGATTGTGGTCTTGGCTGGAACGATTTTCTACTCTTTTCATGCTCTACGGGCGTAGCATCACATGGATGTCCACGAGAGAGATCAAAATACATCCAATGATGGTCAAATGCAGAGTAAAAAGGCCTAAAATCTTGCAAAACAAATCAAACAACTGTACCCAAGTATAAATCGAGAATAGGAGTATAGATTATGACTTAAAGCACATAATTCTCCTAAAAATGTGGTAAAATAGCCCTAAAATAATGTATACATTAACTACTTATCAATTAATAAAGAAATAATTAAGTGATGGAAGATGTTTCTACCAGTATGACTAGTTTTTGCGATTCAAAAAGTTAATACCCCAATAAGACCAAAGCCCCCGAATCGGGCACCCTGTCTTATTTGCAATCCTTACAAGCATGCTAAGCGCATCTTTATTTTAAATTGGTCACTTATAGAGCTGTAATACAAGTTCGACCTTTTCTCAAGATGAGCTTGTCCAGTTTCTATCCCACTTACCTGTCGAGTTAACTAATGAGTCTTCACGAGTTGGTTTGATTTATTTCACTCCTACTCCTGATGAAGTTTCGCTAGTAGCATAATGTGTCCTTTCCCTAGTAGCATAATGTGATACACACATAACATGTTAAAGATATAGTGGTAGAAGGTCGATCATTAGTGCATAAAATAGTTATACATACCAGTTGCATCCAATGAGAGCCAAGGACGTTACAACAGTACAACAATGGAATAACAACATATGAGTGCAACAATAGAACTTCAACAAGTACTCTTGCATGAAAACCATAACATTAACACTAGTACATGATTAAGCACTGCTGTCATGAGACAAGAAAAATAGTTGACCATTATTTAACTACTTTCAGCGTACACTATACACCATTCCCGCTCTCACTGTTTTCAGTTATCCCCTAGTCTCTATAAAATTACTTGTGTTTGAAGACATCTCTGATGTTTTGTGGTTCCGCTTCATGTAATAAAATGGTTTCTTCAGCGGTACTATTTTCTCATTTCAAACCCCCCCCCCAAAAAATAACCATTGATTTTAAAATCACATGGTTTCAAAATGTCTCTAAGATAAAGTCTCATAATTGTAATGTATATAATTTACTTTTCCCCATGGGAGTCAAAATCTCTCAATTAAGGCAGCTCAATTTAATTCGCATGATACATTCAATTTTTTGTTCTCTTTTTCTTTCCCCTTGTGTCAGTGTACGGTACATTCAATTCTCTAGAACAATTGTTTACCCTGATGAACTCCTTGAATCAACATTTGCTAAAATGATGCTGTCATGGGATGATAAAATTTGCAAATCATAAAAAAAGGAGCTTATTAGCATTAGTTTGATCATCTTCTATGAAGAAGGAATCATATTCAAGCTTTCTAGAGATATCTAAAAGGCGGTTTCTCTCCTTGTCAACCTTCTCTACTTTTTCCCTCCCAATATTGGGTTAAAGGGCAAAACCTCCCAAACTTTTTCTTTTGGTGGCACAGTTTGGCCAACTTCTACAGATATGGAGGATAAGAAGCTTATACTTGGAGCTAAGTGGGTAAGGATTACACATACAAAGACAAACTTTATGCTAAATAGTGAGATTTAAAACCCAGACATCTTATATTAGAGATTGAATATTTATCAGTTCGTAAAATAGTATTCTCGTCCCTGGAAAAGTGTGAGATAATTGTCAATTGCTTAATTGGCCATCTAATTTAATTGTAACATAATTGACTATCTAATTAACTACCGGGTAAGATCCATGGAGTACAAGTGGAAATAACCACCTAATATAGTGTAGAAACGTTTATAGTCCCAAATCATACTAAGCAAGATAGAAACTACAGTAGAGATCAGTGCATTAAATTTTTAAATTGTTCGGAAATACTAATTCATCAATTTTATTGCTTAAACTTAGGCGTGACAATCGGACCTGAAATCCGAACCTGACGACCCATACCTAACCTGACATCCGAAATATGCTCACCCGAAAGTGGACTTGAAATCTGAATTGACCCGAACCAAACTATACCCGATTCAAAATTTTCTACAAAGTTGCTTGTTTTTGCATGACAAGAGTATTTGACCAAAAATTGATTAATCCGTAATCGATTCGAACCGATGTTTGCCCGATCCAAACCGAATCGACCCAAAATTTCAGTTAATCCTAAATATGACCCGACCCGAGCTTAACATGATCTATCCTCAAACCGAATGACTCATTTGCCAAGTCTACTTAAACTGTCATAAAATATATACTACTTGTTCATAGGAAATATAAATCTTTAGTAAAATGATAAATGTATTGCTACAAGACACTTTTAATTATCTTATTCTGTCATGAAAATCACGTTGCAATGTTTTTTAAATTGAAAAAAAAAAGGTACAATCGAATGGCGGAAGCATATTACAATTTATAAATTGTGTGAAATAATCTTTTTATTCATAATTTACCATATTTATAAAACATGCATATCATATGTCTCGTGGATAGGGTTGACATAATTACAATGTCATTTAATACTTTATAAGCGTAGCCAACAAATATTTAAACTTAGCCACTTATAATTAAGTATAATTATTAAAAATTTGATAACTTTAAATTATAAAATATATTAATTGAAGATGAGGAAAGATATTTAAATATATCTTACTATAAAATATATATCATCAGTCAAATCTTTATTCATCGCTGGAGGTATTTAAGTAAGACCATTAAAAACACTAACTAGCGCTATAGCCAGGACCTAATCACATGTTAGTTAACTAATAGAACTCAATTTAGAATTCGTAAATCTCCCCTTTTAACACTACTTTATGGCAATTAGTTTTTGACGACCCTCCTCCATGATCAGCCCATCTCTGCCCAGTCTTTTGTGCTTTTGGTCTTTCACTTTTTTATTTAAGTGATGATGGTCAACCATAATTATACACTGACCAGTACTGTCCCCCCCCCCCCCCCCCCCCCCCGAAGGGTCTTCAAACAAAGAAAGGGGGGGGGGGGGGGGGGGAGGAGATTGCATGAGCTGGAAGGAGAATCCAGGCAGTGCAACTCATAGCATATTGGAAAGGCCCATTTTTTTGAGGTTCCTCTACTTCTCCTATAAATACCCTTCACACTCTTCCTTCTTCTTCATCCTCTCCTCTGTTTTTTGTGGAATGTACTACTAGTACTAGTACTTCTGTTGTATTATTTATTGTTCATTTAAATTCAGCACAAAATTAGCCACTAACACCTTCAGGAATCATCAAGGAAGAAAAAACATGTTGACAATCCTAGTCGCTTTCATCACATTTGGTGTAGTTTTCATAATCCGATATGCCTTGAATTCCCTTGTTTTTTCGTCTTCTGGCAGCCGGAATCGAAACCTCCCCCTCCCTCCTGGCTCCATGGGGTGGCCTTATATTGGCGAAACGTTTCAACTCTACTCTCGGAACCCCAATATCTTCTTTGCCTCCAAGCAGAAAAAGTTAGTAATTTATCCATCTCTATTTTTCTCTGTCTTTTAGTCTACAGTATAAAGGATTCAGTCTCTCTGTAATTTAGAGATAAGAGTGTTCTATCTGAGATCGCAGGTCCGGATTTAACCGGACTTTGGGGTATGGAGTTTCAGGGTTTTGCCAAAAAATTTCTGGGGTGGTGGTTAAATGGTTTTCTTTTTGGTGTGCTTTTTTTCACTCTTGGAAAAACAGGTATGGTTCAGTCATCAAGACGCACATATTAGGATGCGCTTGTGTGATGATTTCAAGCCCAGAGGCAGCTAAATTTGTTCTTTCCACAAGAGCAAACCTGTTCAAACCAACATTCCCAGCAAGCAAAGAGAGGATGTTGGGAAAAGAAGCCATATTCTTCCACCAGGGCAAGTACCATGCCAAGCTCAGAAGGCTCGTACTCCGAGCTTTCATGCCAGATTCAATCAGAAGCTTCGTTTCTGATATCGATTCGATTGCTTCAGAAGCTCTTAAATCTTGGGAAGGAGGCTTGATCAACACCTTCCAAGAGATGAAAACAGTAAGCCCCCTTTTCTCTCTTATTATCAGTAATAAAACAGGGGAAAACGATGGAAAACAGAGCAAAAACAGACTTCATAAAGGCTTCAGGATTGTTTTATGATGAAAATTTTGAGAAATTGAGAAGTGGGTTTTTGTGCGTTTTGTTTTGGCAGTACACATTCAATGTGGCACTGTTGACGATATTGGGGAGAGACGAAATGATATACACAGAAGATCTGAAGAGGTGCTACTACACACTGGAAAAAGGGTACAACTCAATGCCCATCAATTTGCCAGGAACACTTTTCAATAAATCAATGAAGGCAAGGAAGGAGCTGGCCCAAATCCTGGCCCAAATAATCTCAGCTAGGAGAGAAAACAACACTAACAAGGACCGCCACGACTTGCTAGCCTCCTTCCTGGGTAACAAAGAATCCCTCACAGACCAACAGATTGCTGACAACGTCATCGGAGTCATCTTTGCTGCCAGAGATACCACTGCTAGTGTTCTCACTTGGATTGTCAAGTACTTGGCTGAGAACCCGTCTGTCCTACAAGCCGTCACGGTATCATCTTTCTCTCGTGCATGCTCAAAAAGCAGATACATCAACAAATAAATATTAAAAAAAATATATGATAAATATACCGCAAAAAATACAAATATAAATGGAATGTAGAAGCATATGCTTTCGGACATATATAATAATTTGCCCTCATTGCAAGAGCATCACATCAACATGCTCACAATTCAATCAATGTTTCATTAAAAGTACAATGGACACATTACTCTTAAGAAAAGGATGTATGTAAAGAGACCCGGACTATCCTCAGGTATATCTTTTCACTTGTAATATCATACATCGGTGTACTTCATGCACATAATTAAGTCAATACAAATAAACCCACACATCACCTAGAATCCCACATAATTACATATGGTAGCCTGTCATTGTATTAATTTATTTAGAGAAGTCAGACGCCTGATCAAATACACTATTATGTGTCTAACTGATACAACTCATAAGAAAAGATTATATATTTGTATACAAATCGTGCACAATTTAATTATTAAGCTTTTGTGCTAAGTTTTATTTTTGTGATGACATGTCTAGGAAGAGCAAGAGGCAATAATTAAATCAAAAGAGGACAGTGGGGAAGAGAGGGCTTTAAGTTGGGCAGATACCAAGAAGATGCCCTATACAACAAGGGTTATCCTAGAAACTCTAAGGGTAGCTTCCATTTTGTCATTTACTTTCAGAGAAGCTGTAGAAGACGTTGAGTATGAAGGTATATATTTCATTTCACCTCTAACTTTGGTATTTCTCCCTCTCTGTAAAACATGTAGGTCAAATATGTTGTGTTTATGGCCGCAGGGTATCTGATTCCCAAGGGGTGGAAGGTGTTGCCATTGTTCAGGAATATTCACCACAACCCTGATAACTTTCCCGAGCCTGACAAGTTTGACCCTTCAAGATTTGAGGTAAATTTTCAAATATTCTTCAATTCCTACTTTGTACATCCTTTTCTTAGTACAGTATAGTTGGTAATAATTAGTAAACCAGGTCAAATTATGATAGAACTTTCTAAAACATAACTGGGATGCTTGATGAATGATGTCCTATAAAGGACATTTAGCATGAAACTATCATTATTTTCACTGGTCGTAATGGAAGGATAATAAATCGTGATTCATTAACAAGTTTAGACCATATTTGAATATTTGAATTCTTGTCACTAAGATCAGAATAATGAACGTTTATCATCTTTATGTATTATCATATGTAACATAATATGAATTCAAACCAGATAATTTGTGTTTGAAATATTTTATTGATGTTTCTATTTAGACCCAAGACAAGAGTTGAAATACGTATGTAGATTGCTCCCAAATCAAACCTGAGCAAAACTGATGAAAGAGTAGGTCTTTGCTGTAGATGTTGATGGTTGCATCATACATATATGTGTTATGATATGGACGAATTTACCACAAACAAGTCATATGGAGGCCATGCAAAGTAAAGATGATTGATGTATTGTGCTTTATGGGAACAGGTTGCAGCGAAAACCAATACATTCTTGCCATTTGGAAGTGGGATCCACGCATGTCCTGGCAATGAACTGGCAAAGCTGGAGATTCTGGTGCTGTTACATCACCTAACCACCAAGTACAGGTTGGAGACTGAACATCCCCCCCCCCCCCCCCCCCCCCCCCCCCCCACAAAAAAAAAAGCACTTTGTTTCACTTTGAATGCTCTCTTCACTTAGCCTCTCTGTTTCAGCACTTGACATTTGTGCCGAAAATCAGTTCCTAAAAATGGTGTCTTTTCATGTTTGTTAGCACTTTGCATGTATGCATGTTTTTGACATTTTGCTGATCATGATTTTTTTTTTTTTTTTTTTTGAGCAGGTGGTCTATCGATGGCCCACAAAATGAAATCCAGTACGGCCCATTTGCCATTCCACAAAATGGTCTCCCCATTAAGTTATGTCACAAAAAAGTCAAGGCCATTGTTTAACTAGTGTTATATATATATATATATATATATATATATATATATATATATGATGGAGATGAGTATAACCCTGTATCTCAAGAAGAAGGGGACTACATAACTCTCAGGTGGTCAGGTAAGCAGCTCAGGTTCAGAAGTGGCCTGAACTCGAATAATATCGCCAAGTTTTAGTGAAAAAGAGGAGGAAAAAAAACAACAAAAAGCGCAAGAAAATGAGAATGGAGTATGTTTTCTTGAGCAGAAAACAAAGAGGTGATAAAGAAAAGATGGCAAGTGGAGAAAATACAAATAAGGATGGATAAGCCGCGACAATTGTACAGCAGGCTGTCATCATCAAATAGATTGAAGCAAGCAGAGTTAATTATTTCCATTAGTAAATTTAGTAGCAGTTATTTTCCATTTATCCTAGTTTTCTTTATATTATGTCTAGAATTTTGAAGTGTGATTCTTTTCAGTTGGAAAGGGGGAAACCCAGAAAAGAAGAATCAAAATCCGCAAGGAGTGATTCTTGTAAATTGTAAATTTACATTTTGTATAATCTAATATATCTAAAATTGCTACAGGGCAAGTTAAATTAGATTTTGGTTTGACATTGTTCATTTTCTTTAATATTCCATCTTATTTTCTTCTAACTTAAAGAGAGAAGTTTTTACTACAATATCACCATACAGCAGTTGTACTAAAGATATTATACAAAAAAAATTAAAATATACAAAACTTTTCCATCAATATATATTTTTTTTAAAAAAAAATACATATGAATTAGTTAATGAATGACATATCAATAGAAGGCTTCAAAACGACGCCAATAACTTTTGTCATGAATGTTTTTCTGTGGTGTTGCATGT